>WAAF01005641.1:139896-151588 GCA_013400475.1 Tricholaema leucomelas
TATAAATAGAGTTATTTTATTTTCCTGAAAACCTGCCCCCAAAACTATATACAGAAATTAATTTAGTTTTAATTAGCAGGTTCATTTGGTTGAGAAGATCTACACCGATACCATAGGTAGACTTGACTATTTTGGAAGTCAGAAGTTGGAAAGGGCTTAAGCTATTAAATATATAGAGTCTCCACTATCAAGATAAGGCTGAGCCAAAGTTACTCACAGATGAGTCAGGCTGGCTGAATGATGCTTGTCCCTTCGGGTCTTTCGCGGTCCTTCAGAGTTTGTCTTTCGGAGGGCCAGGGGCTCCTTCTGCAGAAGCTATCCAGGCGGGAGAGAACTCCAAGGCAGGAACGAACTCTAAGGCGGGAACGAACTCCAAGGTGGGAACCCCAAGGCAGGAAGTCCCCCCAATATTTATACCCTTCCTAGACAAAGAGCCAAGTTACCACTGCCTAGGCACGACCACAGCCAATCTCCAGCCAAGTCCACCGTGGGCACTGCACAGGGCACCCCTCGTGCCGGAAGGGTCCCTTGCTCCCTGCCTTCACCCCTGCAGGATGAGGTGGGGGGGAGGGGGAACAGGTCTTTTCGTGCCTTTTCTTCTCCCATTCAAACCACAGAGAGAGAGGAATTTTGAGATACACAGGACTCCAGGACAGTTAGTTTTCAAAACCTTTCTGATTTTTTAACTTTGTTTACTTCCACAGCCTCCTTGCATTGGAAATATTAATTGAAAAAAAATCTTTATTAACAAATTCTTAATAAAAGAACTATATGAAATTAAACAGCCTCTGGATTGCAAAAACTACCACTACCATCAGACTGGGTTCTAACAGATACAGCTTTGGAAAAATGATCATTTTTTTCCCACTAAACCAGGATATGTCATATAAAGGAATGAGACGAGTGACTGAAATGGGATTTCAAAGAAATGCATTTTGCTGCATATTGCTCCTGATATTCTAAAAGTCAAGAAGACTGTATACCAATAGCCTATACTGAACACCTTCCACAGTTAAGGAAACAGAAACTCCACAACTAAGTCCTTGTCAACTACCCTGATGTACTAAAGTTACCTAAGCCTGTCACCTTGTTAAACTCAAGTTTTGTGCTTGTGCTGCTGCTGGCATTCCACAGAGTCGTCAGATTTATAGTGTAGGACAACATTAGTTATTTTAACTACAGCCAAAGCAAAACCGCACATTCCTCTCACAAATCAATTTGCTTCTGAACTCATTATAAGAGTTATTTGACAGCTCCATGGACGTGGTGCTTAAGGACATGGTTTAGTAGTAGTGTTTAGCAGTACTGGTGGGATTGTGAGCTTTAGGTGAGGGGTTGGACATGACGATCTCACAGAATCACAGGAACATTCCAGTTGGAAAAGACCCTCAGGATCATCAACTTCAACCATTATCCATACTCTACAAAGTTCACTCTTAAACCATATCCCCAAGTACCACATCCAAATGACTTTTAAACACATCCAGGGTTGGTGACTCAGCCTCCCTGGGCAGCTCATTCCAATGCCTGACCACTCTTTCTGTGCAAAAATATTTCCTAATGTCCAGTCTAAACCTACGCAATCACAGCTCGAGGCCATTCCCTCTTGTTCTATCACTGTTTACCTGTGAGAAGAGACGAGTAGCAGCCTTTCCACAACGTCCTTTCAGGTTGCTGTAGACAGCCATGAGGTCTTCTCTCAGCCTCTTCTTCTTCAAACTAAGCAGCCCTAGCTCGCTCCGTCACTCTTCATAAGATTTATTCTCCAGGCCTCTCACCAGCTGTTGCCCTCCTCTGCACTCACTCCAGCACCTCCACATGCCTCTTGTAATTAGATGCCCAAAACTGAACATACTACTCAAGGTGTGGCCTCACCAGAACCAAGTACAAGGGGACAATCACCTCCCTATCCTTGCTGGACACAGCATTTCTAATACAAGTCAGGATGCCATTGGTTTCCTTGCCACCTGGGCACACTGCTTGCTCATACTGAGTTGTTTGTCTTTTACAACCCTCAGGTCCCAGCTTTCCAGTCAGTCTTCCCCAGGCCTGTAGCTTTGCTTGAGGTTGTTGTGGCCCAAGTGCAGGACCTGGCATTTGGCCTTGTTGAAGCTCATGACACTGACATTGGCCCATCAATCCAATCTATCCAAGTCCTCTGTAGAGCTTCCCTATCCTCCTGCAGATCAACACTGCCACCCAACTTGGTGTCATCTGAAAACTTACTGATGACACACTCTATGTCTTCATCAAGGCCATTGATGAAGATGTTAAACAGAAGTGGTCCCAACGCTGAGCTGTGGGGTGTCACCACTTGTGATCAGCTGCCAGCTGGATTTAACTCCACTGACCATTGCTCTTTGGGCCCTTTTGTCCAACAATGCTTTGTCCAGCAGAGCTGTGCTTGTCCAAGCCATGTGCAGTCAGTTTGTCCACAAGAATTCTGTGGGAAACAGTGTCAAAGCCTTTTTGGAAGTGTAGGTAGACAATATCCACAACCTTTCCCACATCCAGTAGCTGAGTCATCGTGTCATAGAAGGAGATCAGATTCATCAGGCAGGACCTGCCCTTCATAAACCCATGCTGACTGGCCCTGATCCCCTAGTTGCTCTCTATATGGAATGTTATAGCCCTCGAGGTGACTTGCTCCATGATCTTCCCTGGTACCAAGGTCAGACTGAAGGTGTATCCCGGATCCTCCTTTCTTCCTTTCTTGTAGATAGGTGCTACATTTGCTACCCTCCAGTCCATTGGCACCTCCCCAGCTAGCCAGGACTTCAGGTAAATAATGGAGAGCAGCTTGATGAGCACATCTGCCAACTCCTTTAGCACCCTTGGGTGTAGCCCATCCATCCCTATAGACTTGTGTGGGTCTAATTGGCTTAGCAGATCTCTGAATACTACCTCATTTATTGTGATGACCTCATTCTGATTCCCCTCCCTGACTCCTAAGTTCATGAGCCTGGGTGTCCAGGGAACTGCTGATTCCAGTGCTAAAGACTGAGGCAAAGTAGGCATTGAGCACCTCATCCTTTTCCTCATCCTTAGTCACTATGTTTCCCTCTGGTATCTGCTCATCTCACCCATTTTTTATTAGATTCTTTATAGAATGTGATGGGAGATAGTGCCAAAGACCTTACTGACTTCAAGGTGAAAAACACCCACCAATTTCTCCTCGTCACATTGGATAATCTGATTACCCCTTCGTAGATCCACACTTTATAATCCCAGTTGCTTTATCATACTTGATGTGTCTGGTAATGGTTTCCCAAACTAGGTGTTCCATCACCTTCTTAGGGTTTGAGAGGAGTATGTCTGGCTTGTAGGTCTTTGTCTTGCCTGTCTTGAAGATAGAGGCAACATCTGCTTTTTTTTACCAGGTTCCAGAAAACCCTCTTGATGGCCTGTGGTCTCTCAAAGACAGTAGAGATTGGTCTCACAGTCAATTGCATATCAACACGCCCAATGGACTTAAATATGTTTATTATGTTTAGTGCTTTCTTACTTGATGCTCCTTCACCAAGAGTAGACTCTTGACTTTTGCCCTGGTCTCATGGGGAGTCCTGAAGGCTGGTTGTATCTGTAAAGACCAAGGCCAAGCAGGCACTGAGCACGCTTCCCTTCACTATGTCTTTTGTCAGCAGGTCTCCCGCCTCATTCAGCAGCACACTCACATTTTTCTCTGTCCTTTTGTTGATGTACTTGCAGAAGCCTTTCACGTTGCCCTTCACATGCCTTGACAGATTCATCTCTGGGCAGACTTTGACTTTCCTAACTCCATTTGCACATACTAGACTATGTCTCTGTGTTCCTTCTGAGCCACCTGCCTCTAATGCCACTGCTTGTGAATCTCCTTAATACTTTGAGTTCACTCTGAGCTCCCAAGCATTGGATGGGAGCACCAACCACCTGCAGGTGTTCTGAGGAAGTAGCATAGTTTACAGAAGGTGGTGAGGCACTTTCCAGGTTGCCCCATCAGTGGAAGTCAGCATTTGATGGGATCGATAGAACAATCTCATCTGGTGAAAGATGTTTCACTCATGGCAAAGGGGTTGGACGAGATGATCTTTAAAGGTCTTTTCCAAACTAAAGCATTCTGTCATTGTATGATCTGGACAATTATGTGACAAAAGGTATTTCTGTTGGAATAAATACAATTGTATCTCCAAGGAAAAGCTGAATTAATGGATTATATGATTTGATAAACTTTTAGACTGAACTTTTACATGCTTGCTGTAATCAGAATGACTAAAGTAAAAGCAAACTGTTTAGAGTGGAATCATAGCATCATAGAATCAGCCAGGCTGGAGGAGACCTCCAAGATCAACCAGTCCACCCTATCGCCCAGCCCTGTCCAGTCAGTTAGCCCATGTCACTGAGTGCCTCATGCAGGCTTTGCTTGGACACCTCCAGGGACGGCGACTTCACCACCTCCCTGGGCAGCCCATTCCAATGGCAAATCACTCTCTCTCTCTGGCAAGAACTTCCTCCTAACATCCACCCTATACCTCCCCTGGCACAACTTGAGACTGTGTCCCCTTGTTCTAATCCTGGTTGGCTGGGAAAAGAGACCAACCCCCACCTGGNCTGATACAGGCCAGGATGCCAGGATGCCATTGGCTCTCTTGGCCACCTGGGCACACTGCTGGCTCATCTTCAGCCTACTATCCACCAGTACCCCCAAGTCCCTCTCTGCTTGGCTGCTCTCCAGCCACTCTGTCCCCAGCCTGTAGCGTTGATTGGGGTTGTTGTGGCCAAAGTGCAGAACCCTGCATTTGGCCTTGTTAAATTTCATCCCATTGGCCTCTGCCCACCCATCCAGCCTGTCAGGTCCTTCATCACTGGCATTAAAGGAATGTTTTACTCTGCACAACTATAAGAAAGGTCACGGATAGGTGTTATTTACTGCTGTGTAAGCCAGTATACAAACAAGATAAAGCCCAATATACTTCACCACTCTACACTTCAGTGGTGTTAGTGGACCTTATACTCAATAGTTGACAACTACATCTGCATTTTGAGGAATGCATATTACAGAACCATGCATTGGGTAAATATTTTCTGCATGTCTTTCCCAATACTGTTTAAACCTTTTGATTTGAAGAAATGATAAGATGTATAACCAATTTGCTGGATCTGTGGTCTATGAAAGGCCACCACTCTGTTAAAATTAACCACAGATACAACTCGCACAGGTAGATGGCGTCTCAGCATACCTGCCTGGCATCACACCACAACAGAGAACGCTTAATTTTACTGGATTATAAAGACAGGGCAGCACATCCATCCCAAACAAAAGCTGCTGACCAGATCAGACCGTCTACAGCATTCTTCTCTCCTCAGTACCCACTTTTCTCCCTTACAGGGCCCCCTACACCAGTGCCTAAGTGGCACACCCCCAGCTACGGCGCACTTGAGGCCGCCCAGCTGCCACTCTTCAGCGGACAGCTAACCGCTAGTACGAGTGGCCCACGCCGCCACTCCCCCGCCACTGTCGCGCCTCTACTTCCGCGGCGAGGGCTGAGGCGCAGGCGTGAGCCCCGCGGCGCATGCTCATGATCCGTCTGAGGCGGTGCCGCTCTTGTGGCCCGTGACGTAACGTGTGAGGTCAGGCGCAGGTAAGTGACGAATGTCGCCGCGGCTGGGGCAGGGGTCTGTGGTCAGTGCATAGGGAGTACAGGAATGAAGCTGAGGGCAGAGAAGCGCTGTGCCTTTCTCAGCTAGTACTGCTGCTTCGCCTGCCCTGTGTCTCTGCCTCTTCCTTAGCCGGAGCTGGCTTTCGGGGTCCGCGCTGCCATGGAGGACGAAGACTGCCCAAACCTGGTTCCAATAGACACCGGCGGCGCGGAGGAGACAGAGCCCAGCCCCTGCAGGAAGATCCCCGTGACTATCATCACAGGGTATCTAGGTGAGAAGTGACCTGCGCTTCTGCCAGCCGCTAGGAATAGCAGTACGGCAGGCCTGCGGGCTCCCGTGTGTTGGCCCAGGGAAGCCTCTAAATGAGACGCCTGGCTGCGACGGGACCCTGCGGGGCGGAGCGGTTCCCTGGCAGATTCAGCAGCAGCCATCGTGCCCACGTCCGGGGTGAGTAAGCGAGACCCTGGTGGCATGGCCAAGAGGAGAGTTCAGGGCTGCTCGTTCAGCGTTTTCAGCGCGGTGACTTCATGTCTCCTCTAGTAAAGTATGGTTCTGATGAGATACGCAGAACGATTGTGAACAGCTGTACAAGCTTCCGTTGCTGGTTTTACGATCTACTTTTCAGGGTCAGATCTGTGCTGGTCACGTTTTACATGTCGGTTTTTGCCACGCGGTGTCAAAATGCTGCAACATATTTGCCTCAGATTAATGTAGACTGAATTGCAATCTTCCAAATGTGAGGTTTGGTTTCCGTCTCTTAATACAGGTGTTGAGAGCTTCAAATATATACGGTAAAGATCAGGTTAAATTTAGGGTTACCAACACTCTTCTTAAAGTTGTAACTTCATACGCTATCATTCTCACCCTGCTAAGGGCGGGAAAGAAGGGCTGCTTTCCCAAATTCCCCTAGTTTTGATCTTGTGTGTGGGATGGAACTGTGAGTAATGTGATGTTACCGAAGTTGTGATCATCTGTGTTGATCTTGTGAACACAGGCTTAATGCCTCAACTGATGGCAGTTAGCACATCAGTGATTACTGATGATGAAAGAGCTTGTCAGAAAAGGCAGTGGGAAACAGAAGTGTTCCCTCTCTTAAGATAAATATAGAAATTATTTCTCTAGAAAAAGTGCTAAGCTGTTAGGGAATTTGTAAGCTTAACAAGCACTGACAGTGAATGAAAAACTGCTGGCATTTTAAAACTGATGTGCTGATGGTTCCATAGAGGCAAATATCTCTAGAAATTAGTTACTGTAGAACACAAGATACAAGAATTAAAACTTGCATTTTGGAAGAGATCAGGTTTGTTTGATTTGTGCATATGCACAACAGTATTTGACTTCCATGCTTTAAACATTTTAATAAAAATATTGTCTGTGTTCTAGGAGCTGGGAAAACAACTCTTTTAAATTACATACTGACAGAACAGCATAATAAAAGAATAGCAGTTATTCTGAATGAGTTTGGAGAAGGTATGTAAAGCTGGAGAAATGCTTGTTTGTTTGTTTTTTTTCCATAAAATTCCAAATGCATAACATTTCTGGAATTCAAGGACATTATAGTTTTAAATCTATGACTTAATTGGCATACCTATTAGTCTTCAGTAGGACAAAAAAGTCTTTTGGCTCATGTTTATAAAAAAGTGCTATTCGCTATCAGGTTTTGTACATATGTTTGATCTCCCAGAATGAAGTGAACAAGCTTATCAACCTGTTGGAAGTGCTGTACTTCATTTACCCTGCTCATTTTCAGGCAAATGGAAATTAACATGTTGGTAGATGATGTTTTTTTTTTTTCCTTTCCCCACAGCTACCTACAGATCACAGATATTATCCCAGACCAAGTAAATGGAGAGATGTGTGTTTAATGTTTACAGTTCTTTTGACTCTTTGCTTTCCTTCTCAGGAATTTTAACATTTATGGCTATAATTTCATACCCTTCCCATAATCAGTGTTGCTTACTATTTGCATTGTGGTGATTTGTTTGTCAACAATGATGCATTTTCTGGTCTTTGAGCCTAAAATAAAATGTACAGGCTGAGCCTTTGATGTGGAGGCACAGACTGACTTCATTTTCTTTTAGCAGAGTTTGTGCTACTTCTACTTCCTTGAGTTTTGATCTTTGTAGAACCAACCTGACTTTAGTTTTTAAATTTCTCATGAAACATAATGTTCTAATTTCTGAAGAATGTGTCAGAAACATGATCTTGAAGGAAAAAAAAATCAAAGTGTGCAAGTGTATCACTACTCAGATCTTTCATACCTCTTTAGTAGATGTCATACAAATTTATAGATTAAAATTACAGTCCTACTTCTCTTTCTAGGAAGTGCTTTGGAGAAATCCCTGGCCATCAGTCAAGGAGGAGAACTCTATGAAGAGTGGCTGGAACTCAGAAATGGCTGTCTGTGCTGTTCAGTAAAGTAAGAAAGCTATTGTACAAGTTCTTACAGTAGGTTTTAGAGAAGTTGAGCAAAAGAGGAATCAAATTCAGAATTTGATTCCTGAAATTGGTTGTAGTATTGATTGAGACTCCTTTTGCTAGGTAAAGTAAAAATTGGAGATTAAAAGGTAGAAATGTATTTCCTATGCTGCCTTGCTGTATTTGGACTTTGTGTCTTCCTGGAAAGTAAATAACAACCACTCTTGGGTTATTCTAGGGTAGGGAGCTCCTCCTATTCTTACTATTTTGTGCTTTTATATAGAGAGCAGTAGTCAAGGAAGCTGGAGTTAGGGCTTGTCTACATTTGCACATTAAATACTACATGTTGTTTGTATGTTGAATACTGTATACCTCGGAAAGGGTGGAAGGAGAACCTTTTGGTGCCCTAATGAAACACAGTATTCCAAACTGCAGACTGATTAAAAAGCAGGAGTGTGTTTGTTTCTGTGATGTGTTTTTATGCTGTGAATACTGGATTGTTTGCGCTAAGTTTGTCATAAAGGCCTGTTTGTCTTGAAAATTTGGAAGAAGTGCTCCTGTACCTTAACTTGGGATAACAAACGTAAAACGGAAGACCCTATAGCACTGTGTTCTGCTGGGGTGTAAGGAGTGCTGCCATTGCTCCTATGTTTTATGTGTATTGGTTTCTGAAATAAGATGCATACGTTTCTGCTTTAGGATGACTTAATCAGCAAAGATTTAAGTGAATTACATCTCTTAGCTGTAGATGAGGTGGGAGGGCAGAAGAACATGGTTGAGTTCCTTCATCCCCCTCTGAACTGCCATTTCTTTTTGTAGTTCTAGCTGTCAAACCAAATAGCTCCGTAGTAAAACACTCTAGCTGTCCTTTGTGGAATTCTCAATATTTTAAAACAAATGTTCATTTTAATCACTTTATTATACCTGTTTGACTTAGGCAAATACGATTTTCAGACTGAAATGAGAGAGAAAATGATGATTTGCTTAATATTACAGCAGTAGTTTGATGACTCAGTTTTCATTGTAGACTCCTGACTCAGACCTTTACTTTGATGGTGCCAACATTGCCTTTGACATCAGACGATACATGTTTGTACATGTTTTAGCTTGTTTCCTCTGTTCTCAGATTAAATTGTTACTTCTTACAGGGACAATGGTGTGAAGGCTATTGAAAATCTGATGCGAAGGAGAGGAAAATTTGACTACATATTGTTAGAAACAACTGGTTTGGCAGACCCAGGTAGTTCACATTATGTTTTTCATAACAATGATAATTATCCAGGTTTTATGAAGTGTGTGTACTCGCCAGTCAATTTGCTATCCAAGAAGTAATATAAACTGATGAGCTGTCAAACATGTGCTTTGATTGCTATGTGACTAAAAGTGAGTTGGATAAGGTGCAGAGGCAGGATTGTGGATGGGACTGTTTGGCTGGGCATTTTGCTTTTTGTTGAACTTGTTCTAAATGGACTCTAAAGCTTAACAGAAATCCAGTTAAAATACATTTCTCTCTAGAGACATCTTGGAGATGAGAAGCATGCTGAAACTAGAAGTTTTGAGCAGGCTTTTGCTGCTCTGCGTTGTTCCTTCTAAAGTATAAATTACTAGCATCTGACGTGTAGTTACACTGGTTACAACAGGCCTAATACAGAGTAACACGTTCTTCTGAGAGGTGAAAACAATAGATCTTACACATATATCCTGTAGTGATATTTACTATAAAAATAGGTTTGAGCTCATGTTAGTAATAGCTACAATAATTTTCTGTGAACCATCTCAAAAATGTGTTGTTGATTAGTGTGAGGAAAATTCTTATCAAAATTCCATTGTTTTCCTTTCACATTTTCCAGATGAAAGCTAAATATTATCACAGTGAAGTAATTTCAAAAGACAGGATATCGATTTGGCCTCTGTTAAACACAAATTCTGTTTGTCAAGTTGGAAAACTATTAAGCTTTTTTCTTTTTTAGAAAATAAAAAAAAAGAATCAATAGACACCAAAAAAACCCCATTAAATATTGTGACCCTTGCTGTATCTTGCATGAGTAGGCACTGCTAACAACTGACAGGTATTGATGTTGATACAGAGTGATGTTTGGAGGACTACATCGTGTCAGTTGAAGTGGAGTTTCAGATATTAGAATGAGTGTAGTTACTGATTTTTAATTCTATTTCTTAGTATGTGCTTAGACATCCAGTAACTAAGGGTCTGATAACTGAAAAAAAACAAGTACTGTTGCTGCCGACAACTCCTTCTGTCCTTTGTATTACAACACTGATAATGTTCAATTGGTTTATTTCGTAACAAGTTATGATTAATTTAAAGAGTATATACAGCACATACTACAGTTGCTAGAATTTACAGGGACATTTTATCAGAAAACAGCAATAGCACACTCCCAGGACATGTGTGGTACACAGATATCAGGTCATAGATTCCAGACCTTTGATAGGATGTGGTTCTAGTTGTCCAAATACTACATGATTCTTTTTTTTGCTCGGCTCATCAGTTTAGTACCTTCCACTTCATATCCTAAAGGAAATGAAAATTACTGTACAAAGGAGAGACAGTACCATGTATTTCATTATTCCAGAAACAGTAATCTGGATGAAAATTCATTGGATAATGAGGCCTAACATGTAAAAAAATACTAGAATCACATAGTCATAAATGAATTCAGTTTGGAAGGGATGTTAGGAGGTCTTTAGTTCAAACTTGCGCCCAAAGCAGGGTCAGCTGCAGAACAAGACTAGGTTCTTTGAAATGTCCATTCATGTGTCTTTCTCATCTGAGGATAAGTGCGACTCAGCCTCTCCAGGTAAGCTACTCTGCGCTTGTCTTTCTGTGGTGGAACCTTGTTCAACTGATTACCGTTGCCTCCCATTTTTCTGCAACAGCCCATCTCGGTCTTCTCCGTGACTCACTTGTAGGTACCAAGGACACTGCTGTTAGGTTCTGCAAAAGCTTTTGCCTTTTCTGAGCTGAACAAATGCAGTTTCCTCACCTGCCCTCATAGTGCCTGTGCTCTGGCCTCAGCTGTCTAGGTGATCCTACACTGATGTCTTTCCTGTACTGGGGAGCTCTATGCTGGAAGTGCTAGCCAGATGTGGGTTTGAAGGTGCTAAATAGAGGAAAAGAACTCCCCTCAGCCATACTTCTGTTCCAACAGTCTAGGGTGCTTCTAGCCTTCTTTCTTTAATCCCAAGGCATAGAATCAATCATAGAATCAGCCAGGTTGGCAGAGACCTCCAAGATCATCCAGTCCAACCTGTCACCCAGCCCTAGCCAGTCAACTGGACCATGACACGAAGTGCCTCATCCAGTCTTTTCTTGAACACCTTCAGGAACGGTGACTCTACCACCTCCCTGGGCAGCCCATTCCAATGGCAAATCACTCTCTCTGGCAAGAACTTCCTCCTAACATCCAGCCTATACCTCCCCCTGGCACAACATGAGACTGTGTCCCCTTGTTCTGTTGCTGGTTGCCTGGGAGAAGAGACCAGCCCCCACCTGGCTACAACCTCCCTTCAGGTAGTTGTAGTCAGCAATGAGGTCTGCCCTGAGCCTCCTCTTCTCCAGGCTAGACAGCCCCAGCTCCCTCAGCCTCTCCTCCTAGGGTTTGTGTTCCAGGCGTGT
>WAAF01005641.1:152103-167554 GCA_013400475.1 Tricholaema leucomelas
ATGGCACTCAGGGTGACCTGTTCCGTCACCTTGCCTGGCACTGAGGTCAGGCTGGCAGGTCTGTAGTTTTCTGGTTCCTCCTTTCGACCCTTCTTGTGGATGGGTATCACATTGGCCAGCTTCCAGTCTTTGGAGACCTCTCCAGTGAGCCAGAACTGTTGATAACTGATGGAGAGTGGCTTGGCCAACTCATCTGCCAACTCTCTCAGCACCCTAGGATGGATCCCATCCAGTCCCATGGACTTGTGAGTCTAAGTTCCAAATGGGCTCTTGCCTGTCGAATTTTTTTCCTACAAGACTTAGCAACATCCTTGAAGCTTGGCTTGCTCCCTATGAGGATTTGCAGGGCTTTCACTATAGACCTGCTCCCCAGCTAGTATGTTCCTCACTTGTGTCATTGCCAGTGCCTCAATATTTTTCCCTGTTGAATTTTACCAGGTTCTTTTTCGCCATTGATTTCAGATCACTCTGAAAGGTAGCTCTGCTCTTAGATACGTCTACTGTTCCTTTTCATGTTTTTGTTCTCTGTAAACTTGACAGGCACATAGTCATCCCTACCTGGATTCCTGTTGAACAGGACAGATCCCAGGACAGACTTCCACAGTATGCAACTTACAATCTTTGCTTCTACTAATTGCAGCCTTTAGAGCTTGATTGTCCAACCAGTTTGACCTAGTTATCTTTCTATTGAGACTGATATTTCCCAGCTTGGTTGCTAGATGGTCTTTCAGGGCAGTGTTGGAAAACTTGTAAATGGCATGCAGTGCTCCGCTGTTATCCACAGATACAGTCATTTTTTTCACAGGTCATTCATGGCCTTCCTTAATTGGTCAGGTACAATTAACTCTTGTAAACTGCTTTCTGGTACAATGTCTGTTTGCAAATGGAACCTACATTAGATATTTCATAACTCTATCTTAAAATTATCTAATGCCAGAGGCTTGGCTTATGCAGATCTGAGATAATTAAGGAAAACATTTTCTCTATACCGTTATTGTTGACTTTATTAATCTTCTTGATTTTTGACATTGGTGAGTTTGTAGATGTAAGAGGAAGGAGTTGGTATGTATTTGATCAGAAGTAGACAACAGGCCAAATAGTTGCCAGGTTACCAGAAGATGAGACTGGAGAACTACAGGGTCTTTGAGCTCTCAAATCGTAATTAGAGTCTGCGAGTATCATTCCTGTAATCAGAGGCTGGAATGTGGTGTTGGTTGAACAATATGTGGAGCCAGCAATGACGTTGAAATGCTCCACAGAGGGCAACCAGCTGCAAAGGGGTTGAAGAATGATGAAGGCTCCCCTTGCTAGGGAGTCATGCAACCACCAAAGTCAGCAATGCGCATGGGCGGTAGGGAAAGTCATTAAGTAACAAATTGTGAAATAAGGGAGGAGCTTGGTTCTCCTTGGTTCAGCCTCCTGGGACGTACTGGACACACGTCACAGAATTCTGAACACATATAAACCAAGAGCATAGGTAGATGAGCTGGTGTGGCACCAGTCTACCACTATGATGGTGCGATTCCCTACCTTCTATCTGTGCATCTCAGGAGCTCTGCTGGCCAGTGGGATAGGGTGAGTATAGCCTGCTCTTTGATCAATAGAGCTAGTCAGGATTGTTTGTTGTAATTTCTGCCTGTGGCTGTAGCATGTGAGCCATAGGTACTGTGGTTTCCATTGTACCTTTCTCACTATGGTTTTAGTGTTTAAGCTATAATAAAGTATTGAAACTGCATCCGGAGTGGGGTACCCATCTGTGAGAGCCTTCCCTGGTCTCAAAGAACTCACTGGAACAGTAGAAGCCAGCAAAGAAGAGATCACTAGGAGGAAGCTTATTACTCTCAAATGTCCTGTGTCCATTTTTCTTAAACTGTTTTATTTCTTTTCTAATTTTTGGTGTGTGTGCCACTACCTAGAAGCAGTTGCTGGAAGGTGAAGATAAGTACAGAATTCTTTTAGAAATCAGGAAGTCCTTAAATATAGTGATGATAGATAGTTGATACTATTGAGTAAAGGTAATTAGAAAACATGCATATTGAATTGTGAGATTTTTAAAAGCTTTTTGTAGTCATAGCTGTTGACATGCGCACAAGTATGATACTTCACTGTTGTTTGTTCAAATGTGTGGTTGGGTATTTGACATCTATGACACTTTCTGAGTTTTGAAGAGACAGCATTACAAGTAGAATGTTTCTGTGATATGTGTCTATACTGATAGTTTACTGGAAAATGTCAATTTTGCAACTAAACATACTGCACTTCTTAGGAGCTGTGGCGTCCATATTCTGGATTGATTCTGAGTTGGGAAGTGACATCTATCTTGATGGTAAGAAGTGCAAACTTGTTTTCTGGTGTATTGGCATTCCACAGAAGTAATCATAGAATCATTGAGTCCAAATAACCCAGCTACCATGACCACTAAACTGTATCCTGAAGTGCCACGTTTACACACTTGAACACTTCCAGGGATGGTGACTCCACCACCTCCCTGGACAGCCTGTTCCAACACCCCACCACTCTTTCAGTAAAGAAATTTTTCCTGGTATCCAACCTAAACCACCCTGGCACAACTTAGGCCCATTTTATCTTGCCCTATTGTTAGTTACTTGGGAGAAGAGACCAAAACAGGCCTCACTACAACATCCTTTCAGCTAGTTGTAGAGAGCAATAAGATATCCTCTTAGCCTTCTCTTCTCCAAACTGAACAACCCCAGTTCCCTCAGCTGCTCCTCATATGATGTGCACTTCAAACCTCTCATGAGCCTCATTGCTCTTATCTGGACACATTCATACTTGATGAACTGTTTAAACAAATCACACAAAGGTTGCATAGTGCTTTGCGAAGGCATCAGATATGGAGACACCTTGATTGTGGTGTAAGCGTGGGGAAAACCTCATTAGTTAATTGCTGTAAAACGTTTTAAGAGTTATACCAGAGCTCCACCTCCCATCAATACACTGTTTGCTAAATTGTGTCCTTTTTCCTGAATTGTTAACTTATCCACACCTGCTCTTTGTTTTCTGCCTTATTTGACTGTTGTACTTTTGTCTGCTGTTTTACTTTTTTGTTTTCTGGCAAAAATCTGAGTTTACTGTAATTCAAGTCATCACTGTCACTGAATGTAGTTAAAGAGCATGCTGAAAGTTTATTTTATTTTTGTTTGTTTGTTTAATTAGTATGGGAAGAAAGCCTGTTTGGCTCAGAAACATACCCTGCTAGCATTTTGGTCAGTCTGTGAAATACTCATTTAACCTAGAAAAGATGTGGTTGTGCAGGGAACAGCTTCCTAATTTTCTGCCAGACAGTTGCAGATTCCTGATCACTTACAGTCAGAATAGCTGCGTATCTCAGTCAGTCCTTGTCATTTGTTTTGCTAACCTGCCAGTCTGCTGTACCAGTTGTTAAATTCTTAGCTTCCTCGGCACATTACCATATTAATGTTCTCTTTAGGTATTATATCTGTCGTTGATGCAAAGCATGGATTGCAGGTAAGTTGTTGGATTTGTTACACAATTTAAAACATTTGTAACATTAAAACATTGCAGTAATTAGAACATTAGAATAGTGTTCATGTGGATGAATTACTGTCGTGGTTTAAAACCCAGCCATAAGCCAAACATGCAGCTGCTTGTTCACTCTTCCTTGCTCTACAGAATGGGGAGAGAGTTGGAGTGATAAAGGTCAGGAGACCTGTAGATTGAGATAAAAGCAATTTAATTATTGGGCTAAGATAAAATAACAGTACTCATGTATTTATTATATTATTAATATGTGGTGTGGTTGCCATCCACTCTCTGAGCCTCAGCCTGTTAGGGCTAGTGGTCCCAAAACTGCAATCCAGAAGGAGGGAGCCACATGTTCCCACCTAATGCTCATCTACGCACTCTGTATGGTATTGCATGATATGGAGTATTCTTCTGGCCAGTTTGGGTCAGTTGCTATGGCTGTGCTCCCTCCCAGCTTCTGGTGTACTTGCACACTAGTTAAACATGGAAGGTTGAAGGATCCTTGATTTCTTAGCAACAACCGAATCAGTGTATTGTCAGTATTCTTATACCAAATCCCATACTGACCCCAAAAGTAGTACTGTTCTAGCTAATAATAAGAAAAAAAATGGCTTTATCACAGCTTGGACCAGGACAATTACATTTTTACAATATCTTTAATTCTTGCAGTAGGTGAAGACGTATTTTATAGTACGTAACTACTACATTTTGAGCAGGAACAAAACAGTATTGATATTGAATGAAATTTGGATTCTTACCAACATAGCAACATGTATCCTAAGGTTGCTAGGTATTTGATTCCTTCTAATTCTCTCACTCCACTCAGGAGTCTTGGTTGTATTCCATATTGGCATATGGATTACTGTAAAAGTAATGGAGAAAATTGTTTTATGGTGTCATTGGTATATATTACTTGAAAGGAGAGAACAGACCTCTGATACCAATGCAGTAACAAGTGAGGTAGGGCTCAAATCAGGAAGGATGCTAATGTAATAGCAGCTGTGGTAAGGAGAGATAAGAGAGTTAAGTATCTTAAGTACCATTTTGCATAAAAGATTAGTTCTTTAAATGGAAGTAGACAAAAAGAGCCACTATTAGAATAATCTGTATGAAGTCTTGTAATGATTTAGCACAATGGCTAACCTGCCTGCTCCTTCAACAGAGAAGTGAAGAGAAGAGTAACACACAAAACTCAGGGTTGAGATAGAGATAAGTTTAATATAATGTGAGATATCATCACAATTCATAGTTATCTAAGATAATGATCTAGTCTAATACAATGCTTGATTACCTTACTTTAGCCTATTTGCAGAAGAAGCACAGTGGGCACTGTGGGCCGTCGCTCCGCGATTGACAATACGAGGTTGCTATAGTCAGTGACGTTAAGTGTTTGTGGGCACTCAGGGGTCAAGTGTTTGTCATAGATCCCATTACGAGTGGTTCCACATGGCCGCCATTTTGGTTCCACACCATATCAGTACCGATCTTTTGGCGTGGTGACAAGTGGTATTGCAACCATTTCCCATTGACGGCGCATTGTGCTCTCTAGCGCCATCTATGGTTCCATGGTTCCACACCACGGGTAATACTATGCCGCGGTGTGGAGCCATGGCTCGCGCGAACTTGACATGTCCGGACTTATCACTTTCACTTTAAGACTTTGTCATTCTCATCCCCCCTCACCCCCCACCCTCTCCCCCCTTAGTCACAAGGGTGGGAAAGGGCGAGTTGTCAGCGTGTACACAGTCCAAGTGTGCCCAATGCTCCGCTTCGCTCCGCATAGGGAAATCTGAGAATACAAAGTGGGCACTGAGAATACAAAGAGGAAAAAAACTCCAAAACCAGCATAAAACAGAAAACCCAATCCATCAGCTAGCCAACTCTCACCAGTTCTGCCACCATGTCTCCAGAGAAGAGACCATGCTCAGTTTCTGATGCATGCAGGAATGGAGATCCCTCTGTCCCACCAGAAACACAAACAGCTCCACCTCTTCAACCTGCCGAGCCGTCGGTTCTGTATAGTCCAATAAACCCAGTTGTCCCTCTTCTTCATGTGGTTGGAGAAAGGACTTCTCTAATTCTGACTAGAATCACCTGCATCTTGTCAGTATGCTTTGTGAGTTGTTTCAGAAGAATCAGAAGCAGTACCAGCTTGTCTACTTTTCTTGGGTGATTTTCCACTGGGAACTGAGGAAGCATTCTTGTGGGTAGAGTTCCCCTGCAATTCGCGTACTCATGCAGCTAAGACTGAACCGGGTTTTCCATCCCACTTCATGTCTTCCCCATCGTCATGCAAGTAAGACTAGAGGCTACACTGGGGTGCATACCTCTCAGATTCCTTCCCTCAGAAGAGCATCTGTTCTTCATGGCTGAAACACAGGCTGAAGAGAGGAGGAGAGATTTTTTTTTTTTTCCCCCCTCATCTCCGTGAGTCCTTTGCTAGTTCCATCCACTGAGCTTGGCCATCTTCCAAAGGCCTGATGACGAGAGAGAGACAAGTTGTAAGAGGGAAGAGTTGGTATGTGTTTGGTCAGAAGTTAGAACAGGCCAGTAGTCACTAGGTTGCTGAAAGATAAGGCCCCAGAGAAGACAGGGCTTGCAAGTATGTGCATGAGCAGCAGGGAGAGGTGTTATGTAACAGATTCCAAATTAAAAGAGGAGCTCTGTTCTCCTTCATTCAGCTTTCTGAGATGTCCTGGCCATACATCACAGAATTCTGAACTCCTATATACTGGGAGCCTAGGTGGCTGGGCTGGAGTGGCGCCAGTCTTGCCACCATGATGGTGCAGTTCCCAGTGGGGATGCCTACCTTAAGAAGATGAGTGCCTGCATTCATCTACGCATCTCAGGAGTTTTGCTGGTCAGCTGGGTAGGGTGAGCATAACCTACTCTTTGATCATTAGAGTTACGCAGCATTCTGTGTCATACACCTTTTTCTCGATGATTTTAGTATTTGAGCTATAATAAAGTGTTGAAAGTGTACCCAGTGGGGGGTCCCTATGTGCACGTGTGTTCCCTGGTTCCCAAAGAACCCACTGGAACACAAGTGTAATGTAAGAACAAGCCTACAGAACAGTAAGTTCGAATAAAAGCAAAAATTATGATTAAATCAAGTATTACTAAATTCATGTTTTCTGGGGAATAATACCATAGGTACATAAATTTGCTACTTTTAACTTTGGAAGTAACTACTTTGATTAGATACTAGTTTTGCAGGATCCAAAATAGAAGTGACCATAAGGAGGAGTGCCTCTGTGATTTAAAAATCCCATTGTGTTGTGGAAGGTTATTTTAGTATCTATTTTACTGCAAAAAGCTGAGAGAACTGAAGAAAAATATTTAGAAAACAAGAGTGATCTCTCCTTTATAACATTTTCTTTGTTTGTACTGCTTCAGTTTCTTATTTCAGTTGAGCAGATCTAATAGCATTTTGCAAAAGGAGGCAGTCCTGTCCTCTTGTTAAATTGTATTTCACCAATACAGAGCTAATCTAACCCTATAGCAAGCCAGGCTGGTGAGTTAAGGCATTGTGTTTTGCAATGACTTTATAATTTCTAGAGCATTCTTGGTACAAGAATGAGGGGAAGGGACTGAAAGATGGTTTGCCTTTTTAAGCAGGAGCTGACTTTTGAAACAGCTCAACAAGCACAAGACAGAACTCAGCAAGTTTGTGGATGATACCAAGGAGTATGGCCCCAGTGACATGCTGGAGGGATGGGATGCCATCCAGAGGGAACTGGACAGACTTGAGAGTTGGGCCTATGCCAGGATCATGCAGTTCAGCAAGGCCAAATGCAAGATGTCCTGCACTTGAGTTGGGGCAATCCCAAGCACAAATGCAGGGTAGGCAGAGAATGACTTGAGAGCAGACTTGAGGAGAGGGACTCGATGGTGTCAGTTGATGAAGAACTCAACATGAGTGGGAAGTGTGCTAGGACAGTTGGAGCTCTGCAGCCTAGAGAGGAGAAGGCTCCAGGGACACATTATAGTCACCTTCCAGTGCCTGAAGGGGGCTTGCCAAATAGCTGGAGAGGGACTTTTTACAAGGACTTGTAGTGGTAGAATGAGGATGAATGGCTTTATGTTGAAAGATGAAAGAATCATAGAATGGTTTGGGTTGGAAGGGACCTCTGAAGGTCATCTAGTCCAACCATTTCTGCAGTAATCAGGGACATCCTCAACTAGATCAGGTTGCCCAGTGCCCCATCACGCCTCAGCTTGAATATCTCCAGGGATGGGCCTCAACCACTGTAACTTTTGGTGATAGATCACTGGAATCCAGAGAGGTTGTGAAGTCTCTTTCTCTGGAGACCTTCAAGACCCATCTGGATGCATTTCTGTGTGACCTGTGCTGGGTGATCCTGCTTTGGCAAGGGTATTGGACTGAATGAAAGTAGAAGGCCCATTTCAAGCCCTACCATTTTATGATCCAATGATTTAATTGGTAAATCTATGTAACACTGACATCCACTCAGAATAATAGAAACTTCAGACATTCTCAGCTCTATGCCAAGTAAACAACTTCTGCTTTGAATAGAGGAGTGGCTAACTTGTGAAATTCCCCTAGTTGTGCAGCTTGACCTCACCAGCTTCTTGTGATTCAAAGAATTTCCAAAGCAGTACAGGTAATGGCATTGAGGCAATAGGCACCAATGTAAGGGTGTCATCACAGTATCACAGTATCAACAAGGCTGGAAGAGACCTCATAGATCATCAAGTCCAACCCTTCACCACAGAGCTCAAGGCTAGACCATGGCACCAAGTGCCACGTCCAATCCTGCCTTGAACAGCTCCAGGGACGGCGACTCCACCACCTCCCTGGGCAGCCCATTCCAGTGTCCCGTGAGTCTCCCAGTGAAGAGCTTTCTCCTCACCTCAAGCCTAAATTTCCCCTGGCGTAGTTTGAGGCTGTGTCCTCTCGTTCTGGTGCTGGCCACCTGAGAGAAGAGAGCAACCTCCTCCTGGCTACAGCCACCTGTCAGGTAGTTGTAGACAGCAATAAGGTCTCCCCTGAGCCTCCTCTTCTCCAGGCTAAACAATCCCAGCTCCCTCAGCCTCTCCTCGTAGGGCTTGTGCTCGAGGCCTCTCACCAGCTTCGTTGCCTTTCTCTGGACACGTTCAAGCATCTCAAAGCTGTCATAAGAAAACCTGGCAAATAGTACCCTGTGACCATTCAGACAAATCGAATCTGGTGGTAATTGATACCATGGGTTGTCATTGTAATGGATTTTATCACCCATCAATCTGAAGCACTCATTTCTGAAATCAAGGACAAGTAGTTGAACAACTTGAAATGACAGTTCTCTGCATTAAGGACTTCACATCTGGACTACTGGCATTGTTCTTTTCAGGGCAACACATAAGAAAACATTTTAAATCAGTAGATCACTATACACACAGTATTACAAAGATAAGGTCAGAGAAGAGGTTTCTTCCAGGTTAACCTGCTATACTCTGGGTAGATTGTGCACAATCAGGAAATAGTTACGGGTTTTTCTTTTTTAATCTGCCTTTTTAATGTGACATTGACAGTAAGCATCAAAACACTTTTTTTGTCTTTAAAGTCAAATAATGTTACATGCCTGGTAATTCCACTTGAAGAAAAATAGTTTTCTAGGGTTTTGCTGTGGTTGGTTGTGAGTTTTTTAATTCATAGATTTCCCGTGACATACCACTTTAATTTGGTATTGCTTTGCCTCTAAAGCCATATTTTAAAATAACAGAATCATAGTATTGCTTTGGTTAGAAGAGGCCTTTTAAGATCAGTAAGTCCAGCCATTAACCTAGTTAACTCAGTCGAGCTAGTCACCACTAAAACATGTCCCTGAGCACTGTGTCTACACGTCTTGCACTGCTGTACAACTTCTTTTGTGAAGGAATTTATTTTTATATCCAACGTAAACCTCCTGGGGTGCAAATTTAAGTCATTTCCTATTGACTTCTTATTTGGTAGAGCAGACTGACTCCCATCAGTTGAGATAGTTCAGATAATTGTAGATTCATCAGCTTTCCCATGAGCCTGTTTTTCCCCAAGCTAAACAATCCCAGTTGTACTCCAGGCCCTTCATCAGCTTCAGTGCTCTTACTTGGATTTGCAGCACTTCAAGGTTGTCCTTCTAGCGAGGCCTCAGAGCTGAACACAGTATTCGAGGTGTGGTGTCACCACTGCCACGTACAGGAGCCTCTGGCCACACTATTCCTGATATGGGCCAGGATGCTATTTGCCTTTTTGGCCACCTGGCCACACTGGGCTCATATTCAGACAGCTGTCAGCCAACACCCTCAGGTCTTTTCCTTCTGAGAGGCTTTCCAGCCACTCTTCCCCAAGCCTGTAAGGTTGCTTAGAGATGGTGTGACCCAAGCAAAGGACCCTGCACTTGCCCTTGTTGAGTTTCATGCCATTGGCCTCAGCCCATTGATCCAGCTTGGCCTGATCCCTCTGCAGAGCATTGACACAGCCACCTAATTTGGTGTCATCTGCAGATTTACTAAGAGTGCTTTCTATCCTCTCATCTAGGTCACTGATCAAGGTATCAAAGAGACAGGCTGAAATGCTGAGCCCAGGGGACCACTAATTGTGACTGACTGCCATCTGGTTTTAACTCCACTCACCACTGCTCTTTAGGCCTGACCATCCAACCCTTTTTTATTCAGTGAAATACAGATTCATCCAAGCCATGTGCAGCCAAGACATGTTTCTCCAGGAGAAACAATGTCAAAGGCTTTACTGAAGTCTTAGTACAATAGTACATGAAGGAACACATAGAATGCTTGCCTTTCCAGAGGTGTAAAGCGTAGATACTGATATTGCACCATCAGTGTAGAGTTCTGCTGCCTTCATGTGTCTGTGATGTTCCCTCCATGAGATTGCTCCCTCCATGGCAGAGTGGGCAATAAATAACCTGTAGCTGAATCTTTGCTGCTTCAGTATAGTCTGTTGTTTGCCTAAATTAAGTTAGGGCATAAACAGCTCAGCTTCATGCTGCTGTTTGAAATGCAGGCACTCTTTTTTGCTATCACAAATTCATCCGGCAAAACAGGCAGAGCACAAGTCTGTGGAAGTTACTGAACTGCAGAATGACTGGAAGCTTCTGCCTTTGTCAGTGGTAACTGGATCTTCTGCCCAGTTGAATGGGCTACAAACACATTTGTCACACTTGCTGAGAAGCAGTGGTTTATTGGTATAAACCCAGAAGAGTTACAGATTTACCTGTAAAAGTACACTTTGTCACATCTTTGAGAGAAAAGGGTATGTAATTGTGTACATGAAATCCATACTGTAAACCTAACCCATCACAGAATGTTAGGGGTTTGGAGGAAACTCTCCACAGCTTTCCTGGGCAGCTTGTTCTGTGCTCTGTCAAGCAGGTTTAATAGTTGACACCACATTTAGTAAAATTGCTGTCCTTCCACTTTTTCAGATGTTTTTCCATGGTTACTGTATGTCGTGGTAACTTTCCATGTCACTGTAAATCCACAAAGTAATTAAATGTAATACAGTTTTCCAAACTTTTAGCATTCTGTTAATAAAGTCCATTAAAATAGAGGAATTTTCATAAAAGAAATGACAAGCTTCTATAATGGTGATCTATGAATGTACTTTCTCACCATTGCTTTGCAGAAAAAATTGAGATGCCATTTTCCTCAATATGTTCTTGAAAACATGCATCAGCTGAATTGGTTTTGACTCTGTTTAATTGCAAATGAATCTAAATATCGTTTAAATATACTTAATCCAATTGTTTTGATTTTTGTCTAGCACTTGACAGAGGAAAAGCCAGAAGGCCTTGTCAATGAAGCATCTCGGTATGGATGTATGGATTAATTTTATGTATCACGTTAAGAATTGCAGTGTTGCAGAAGTTCATTAGAAATGGCCTCTTCTTTTTTTTTTTTTTTTTTTCCCTCCCTTTTTGCTTTTAAGCTAAGTAGGTTGGTGTAATGAGGTAGAAAGTACAAAAAGTAAATTCATGTTCTATCTGGTCTTTTTGCCGAGACCTGACTATATTAAGAGAGATTGGATTTTTACCTATGCAAGGGGGAAAGTCCTATGTTGGGAGGAAATGCAATTGCATGCAAGGATCTATCATGTGCTTGAAATAGAAGTAGAGATAGAGGAGTATTCTTTTGAAATAGAACTAGAGATAGAGGAGTATTCTTTTGCTAGATTATTAAGGGTAATTGTTAACAGTACAAGTCTTGGTAAAAGAAAGAGATTTCATACGTGACTTCACAAAGAATACGTGCAAGAGAAATAAGGGCTTGTGTAATTCAGGAATCACCAAACACTTGATTAAAAGGAACAAAGCAAAAACTAGCAAGCCTTTGTAGATTGGTAGACCTCTCTTACGGTGCGGAAGAGCACCTCAAGGAGAAGTCAGTATTGCTTTAATAATTCTCCGTGTTTTTCTCATTTGAGATTAATGCTTCCTTTTCTGTACTAACAGAAGCTATGGGAGAGATGGCATTTACACCTTACATGAAAAATACTTGTTTATTCATGTTTTTTTTTCTTTTTTTATTTATTTTCTCTTGATGAACAGGCAGGTTGCATTAGCTGATCTTATAATTATCAATAAAGTGGATTTGGTTTCAGAGGAAGAATTGAACAAAGTCAGAGCATCTGTCAGGTAATGAAACTTTTGGCATAACTAACTCCATACTGGCTCAAAGGTGGTTTTTATTTTAGCATAGTTACTTCATGCTTTTAATGTAGAAATTAGATGTCACAATAACATTTGCACAGATTGTTTGCTCAGAAGGGAAAAAGAGACACCTTTCTAAAGGTGCTTTGATGTGCTTACACATTCTTAGCAGTTTTCCTATCTGATAAGATTTGATGTTACTTAGTAGGGACAAACCTTTGTCTTACATATCCATGCTTTTAAGATTTCTGGGCATCTGTTTCCATTTGTCAGAAATTAGCATCAGGGAAATAAAAATCTGCTTGTAGATATGAGTTCACTAATAGATGGCTGCCCAGGGAGGTGCTGGAGTCACTGTCTCTGGAGGCATTCAGTAGAAAGACTGGATGAGGCATTTATTGCCATGGTCTAGATGACTGGATAGGACTGGGTGATAAGTTGGACTGGATGATCTTGGAAGTCTCTTCCAACCTTGTTGGTTCTATGATTCTATGATTCTATTTCATGAAAGAAATCCTAAGTAACTGTCATGGGTGCAGCAGAGCTAACGGTCTGAATCAAATTAGTGATCAAAACATGCCCTGTCTTTTAGTATTGATACTGTGATGAACAAAATGAAATTTTTTAAATACGTGTGTGTATATAATATATATATATATATACACACAACTTCATTAGTGATCCAGATTCTGAAAGTAGAAGTGCTTAGACCCAGCAGAGGTTGTCATGAGGAGTCTTGGGTAGGAAAATACAAGTCTTACTTAGAATTTTGTTGCTATAACTCCCAAGCTTTATTTAGGAGATGAAAAAGTCACAAAAACAAAGTCTGTCAGGATTTCTTTTGTTTTGTTCAACAACAGAGTTGGGGTGGTGGTTATGGTCCCTTCCGTGTTTTAACTTGTTCAAGCAATATATTATGGTTACATTGTCATCTAACTTTGGATTTTTCTATTTTAGGTCAATAAATGGACTTGTTAAAATTCTAGAGACACAAAGATCAAGGTATTTAATGGCCACTGTACCTCGGTATCAGATGCGGTTTGTTATCTGGTGGATGTAAACACACTATTAGATCAGTTTGAGGAAAGGAAACTATTCAGTTAAAAATATTTAATTCAGTATTGATTTTGTGAATAACCATCTAGATAAAGGAATTTTGTAAAATAAATAAAAAATATTTTTGTTATATTTTCCCTTGTTAGTGTTCATACACTCCAGTATGCAGATGTTTTTAAAAGATCATTATTTAGCTTATCACTAGTGAGTTGTATTGGACTTTACAGTATAACTGTAGATATTTCTTGTTTACACAAGATGTGGATTTCACAAAAGTTTAAGTGTTATTTTCGTTTTCTTTCCCAAAACATGCATTTTGTCCTAAGTTTAATATGAATATGGCTTTTATTTAAGTTGCATTCTAGTCATTGGCCAAATATAGTTCGGAAGTGTAGAGAAGAATAGTTACTGTTGTTGGCTGATCAGATAGGGAAAGCTGGTAACTGTAGAATGTGTATTTTGTTTGGTACCCCAGGATTTTGAAGAGAGGTTCTTGTCTGACTTCAGTGTAAAGATCAACACAGTTTGCATTTCCATAAATGTTAATCTTGTTAACATGTCTCTTGGCTTTAATTTATTTGAAATTCTGTCTGCAAACTGATCACTGGAGGTTTTATGTTCTACTATCAAACAGTTGCACTATGAAAATAATTCTCTTTAGTGACTCCTAGTAGTTCATAAGGATTATTCTTATACTGTTTCCATTATTTTGTTCAAGGAGCACAGCAAAAATACTTAAGTAGCTTTGACAACTTCACACTTTTTTCCTGTCAGCTTGCAAATTCTGTTGGAGCATGCTTAAAACTGAGAAAAACAGTACTTACAGATGGGATCATAACTCCTGGTACTGAGAGATGTTTCATATTCATTCATTTATTACTATTGTGGTGGCTCCCAGTACATGATTTCTCTTTGACCAGGATGTGCATCTGTTTTACATAAGTTATTGTTTTCAGTGGATTTATTGTCATTTAAGGACATAGGCTCAAAACAGCAAATGTGGATAAACTTGGGAGCAGTTCTTAGAATCAAGCATGTAATGTACACCACTTTGCTTGGTAGCTGAGAGTTTTGATGTCTCTCTGGAATTTGCTTCAAAAATCTATACTTTTGTTAATTTGTCCTATTCTGTAAAATCAGTATTCCTAAATTAGTGTTCTATAAAGTTGAGTTGTGCTTGAGTAGTATTGATGCCATTTTTCTTAGTGTGTTAATGGAAGTGAGACTGCTCTAATGACTCCAGGTTAAATTTGTGATTTTATTGTGATGGTAAATGTCAAATGCTTACAGTTAATTTTACTGTGTCCAGATTTGGCTATGTTTTATTTTTGAGATTTATGTTACTTACAGTTTGTGTGACATCTATGTAGAGTGGTATTTCTTCATGCAGCATGTGTACCTTGGCTGCAGCATGAATGATTGAAAGGCAAAGGAAGAACAAATTATGCAAGATGTACAGTAAACTTCTGGGAACATGAAAGTAGCTTAAAAAATCTTACAAATGAAGAAGGGAAAGTTGTTAATGGAGAAGAAGATAATGAAGTGTAAATCAGGGTTTAGGAAAACACTTACATGAAATAAATTTGCAGTAGGTTGCTCCAGATGGAATAAATAGCACCTTTGTGAGAACAACAGTGGTTTTGCTAAAATAGACGAGGAGTTCCTCCTTCTTCAGTTGGAAGGCAGAGTACAGAAAGAGTAAATGAAATGGTCAGTGAAATGCTTTAGATGGGAAAAAGAAGCAAACTTTTTATTGAAAATGTAAAAAAAAATGATAAATTGCATATTTATAGTTCTGTCCTGGGAAACTGATGCAACTGTGACACCAAGATTTTGTAACGAGGGAAAAATTATAAAATGTTTCTGTAATAGTTTTGTTGGTATCCAGCATGGCTAACAATTTTGAAGTGGATATGAAACTTCATCCTTTGTATATTAAGTCAGTATCTGTCTGTGCCCATTATGAAGAGATCTAATATATGAAGTATGGAATCCACATCAGCATAATTCTCTGGTAGAATAGAATAGAATCAACCAGGTTGGAAGAGACCTCCAAGATCACCCAGTCCAACCTATCACCCAGCCCTATCCAGTCAACTAGACCATAGCACTAAGTGCCTCATCCAGGCTTTTCCTGAACACCTCCAGGGACGGTGACTCCACCACCTCCCTGGGCAGCCCATTCCAATGGCAAATCACTCTCTGGCAAGAACTTCCTCCTAACATCCAGCCTATATCTCCCC
>WAAF01005641.1:167598-194309 GCA_013400475.1 Tricholaema leucomelas
TCTTGGCCACCTGGGCACACTGCTGGCTCATCTTCAGCCTACTATCCACCAGTACCCCCAGGTCCCTTTCCTCCTGGCTGCTCTCCAGCCACTCTGTCCCCAGCCTGTAGCATTGCTTGGGGTTGTTGTGGCCAAAGTGCAGAACCCTGCACTTGGCCTTGTTAAATTTAATCCCACTGGCCTCTGCCCACCCATCCAGCCTGTCCAGGTCCCTCTGCAGGGCTCTCCTACCTTCCAACATATCAACATCTGCACTTAGCTTGGTGTCATCTGCACACTTCCTCATGCTGGACTCAGTCCCCTCGTCCAGATCATCAATAAAGATGTTGAACAGATGCCAGACAGTATTACATTTTGGTTATGAGATTAAGCAGATCTTAGATCAGATGTAGTCTTCAGTGGCAACTTTTGTCTTACTAGTAAATACTCTGTTGTGAATGGCACGTATTGTCTTCCCCAGGATAAAAAAACAACTAAATAATAACATTTATTTTATTTGTATGTTATTTGAGAACATATCTTCTTTACTTAGGAGATCTGCCCCTCGAAAGCCTGTGTTAAAAAGGGACTGATAATCACTTCCCCGAGTGTTTCTGTGTCATTTTTCAGAACAGTGCTGAGAACACCTGGCACTGAGCTATTCCTGAACTTTAGGGAGGGATTCTTTGTGTTTTACATTACAACCCTCTCATAGAATCAGTCAGGGTTGGAAGGGACCACAAGGATCAGCCAGTTCCAACCCCCATGCCATGGGCAGGGACACCCTACCCTGGATCAGGCTGGCCAGAGCCCCATCCAGCCTGGCCTTAAACACCTCCAGGGACAGGGCCTCAACCGCCTCCCTGGCAACCCATTCCAGGCTCTCACTACTCTCATGCTGAAAAACTTCCTCCTCACATGCAACCTGAATTTACCCATCTCTAGCTTTGCTCCATTCCCTCTAGTCCTGTCACTACCTGATAGCCTGAAAAGTCCCTCCCCAGCTTTTTTTTTGTAGGCCCTCTTCAGATCCTGAAAGGCCACAATAAGGTCACCTCGTGCCTCCTCCTCTCCAGACTGAACAGCCCCAACTCTTTCAGTGTCTCCTCATAGGAGAGCTGCTCCAGCCCTCTGATCATCCCTGTGGCCCTTCTCTGGACACATGCCAGCATGTCCACATTCTTCTTGTAATGGAGCTCCAGAACTGGATGCAGTACTCCAGCTGGGGTCTCACCAGAGCGGAGTAGAGTGGGAGAATCACCTTCCTCCACCTGCTGGCCACACTTCTCCTGATGCAGCCCAGGATCTGGTTGGCCCTCCAGGCCATCTTAAAAGCTACTTCATAAAGCTGCTTGCTGAGTGTAGAATTCTAATATACTGGCTACACTCTGGAGGTCTCTTTTAACCTCTCCTATGTTCCTTGTGTTTAGCTGCATGTAATTATTTGCATTTGGAAAGCTGTCAGTTGCTATTAGTAGTGAAACCTATAGCCTATGTTGCTTTTGTAAAAAAAAAACCAACAACCAAAAACCGAAAAACCAGAAAATGCCTTTTAGGCAATTTATAGGTAGTTTTTCTGTCTGTTCTATATTACATCTGTATTACATTTTACGTTTGCCTGTTTCAGATATTAGAGCTGAAATTCTTCTCAGGAGCATTTGCCTCATAACAGATCTCAATTTTGTTTGTTGACTGTGTGACAGTATGAACTACCTATGTTCTGGAAGCTTGTATATGCTTTGGGAAGATTTATATTAAAGGTATAGAGCAGTTGCTGGGAAGAACTTCAGGAGTCCTTTTCCCATTTGGGGAAAACCAATTATTATTCAGATACCAAGTATGAAGTAGTTGCCTTGGGAAAGACTTTGTGTTTTACTATATTTTTAAGTTTCCTTTCTGTGATTACATACTACTGTGCAAATGAACACTGTATTTATTAACTACCAACGTTCAAAAATAAGTCTTAGAATTGATGGCATTAGTATGGTAAACAGAAGAACAGGCTCCATCTTAAAGATAATTAAGTATTCCCAACATTTAAATACAGCAAAAATGCAGTGCTTTCTTTCTACCCTCTGTTTAGAGTTGATCTCTCCAATGTCTTGGACCTGCATGCGTTTGACAGTTTATCTGGATTAAGGTATGGAAATAGTTTTCACTTTTTTTTTTTAATTGCAGATAATGTGTATTGTATAAACATGTGCAAGAAATGCACACTTAAATCCTGTCTCAGATTTGTGTCAGAGTTTCTGTTAGCAATTGTTGTTTAGTCACTTGTTCAAAGTTCTTGCTACTTAAGTGTTGAGGTTGAGAAGTTTCTCCATTTGAAATGGATGCAACATGGTTGAAGAGTGAAATCAGAATTGAGAGGAAGAGGAGTTCTGTTCACTTTGTGTGCTGAAGTTTAGCAAGAGAGTAAGGAGTACTGGAGCAATCATAACAGGAAGGAGAGAGTGTCTAGATGTGCCCTGAAATGACAGGAAACCATCAAGAGTTCTGGATTCTGTGGAGCACAGTGTAAGAAAACAACAAAGCAAAAAAGATATGAGAAAGAAGGGTGTGAAATGTTACTTCTGCAGCAATCAGTACATTTTTCTGCCATCATTAAGGGCTTCTTAAAATGAAGTCATCACAGCAGTAGGAGAGATTTTTATGGGCAGGCTTCTCTGAAGTAGCAGAGTGGTGTTGTCATAGTGACTTTTTCTGTGTGCTGGACGCAAGACAGAGAATGTTCTCTGGTATGTAAGCAGCATTTGAAGACATCTTGTACTGCGTTAATTAGGACAGGTGCAGGTGTGTAATCCAAAGTTGCAGTAAAATTTTATGTTGTCACACAAAATGTTACAATCCTATGTCTTAGTTTGTGAAACAAGTCCCCAGGTTCATTTGTGAAGTGGAGAGGTCCTATTTTAAGCTAGTAGGCATACCGGAGAGTAAGAATGAGCTGAACAGCAGAGTTAAGTGAAGGCTGGAATAGCGTATTTCACATAAGAGTTACAGAATGTCCTTTCACATGCAACAGCTTTGTGTACTTTTTTCTTCATGCTTTTTCAAATACTTCCTCTATTCTTTTTAATCAACATCTAAATAAATTGACAAACCAGTGATTTATTTTTCCCTTGGTGCTTTAATAATTTAACTCTCCTACACAAAGCAGTATCAGTTGTACTTCTTGAAGTATAAATATTTGAAGTCCCACATGTGTTGCTGATCATTCCTATGATCTAATTATGTTTGTACTTAGAATGCTGCAAGTTTTTTTTAACACAAACCATTAATTAGATCAAACCAATATAATTAGAAGTCTATATTTTGAGATTAGAACTGAACAGTTTGTTGTAAAGGGGTTTAATTTGAATTTTGGGGAAATTCGAGGCCGATTTGATTGTTATTAAATAATTTATTAATATATACNCACGGAGTTGATCCCCGTGGGGATAACAGTTCTTCGGGTTCTGGGGCGCGCTGTCCGGAGAAGATCAGGCTGAATCGCTGCAGGTCGTCATGGGACAAAGGCAGTAGCCTCAGGCAAAAGTCAGACGGGATGAGAATGAAGAGGGTGGCGAAAGCCGAAAACAGGAGGCAACAGGCAAAAGCCAAAGGCAAAAGGAAGGTCCCAAAGGCAAAAGAAGGGGGTGTCCCAAAGGCAAAGGAGGGTCCTTGTTTACTTAGATTGCCCCGTTTATAAGCAATGTACCGAGGTTGATGGGTTTGTCGGCCATAGCACTGTCCAATAGGCTTCTGTCGTCAGGCAGGGACATACCAAATTTGGAAAGGTCCCCAGGTCCTGTACCCCCAAATATGGGAAGATCACGAGCAAGCCACACGCCCAAGGCGTGAGCATATGCAACGTGACTACCCCGTGGGCCTGAGCAGCCAGACAGTGTGGTGCTGAGCCCATTGTCCCCCCAGTGTGCCTTCATCGTGTTTACCTCTGTCTGGGCTAGGTAAACATGTCCAGGCAGGGCAAAAACAAAGCAAGGAATAGAAATAAGCCTGTTTTTGGGCCTACAGCCCCTCCATGACACAGTTGGCGCTTATCTTGAGTACATAGTCTGTCTTTGATAGATTAGTTCTGTTCTGCAATACTGAAGTTTATTTAAATTTTAAAATAATAACATTTTGTCCATCCTCCTCAAATGCAATATTTAACTTCACTTATTTTCAGTTTGCAGAAAAAGCTTGAGCATGTAAAGACAACACATGCACATCTAGATAAGGTAATTACCAAAACCACTGCTTTAGTCTTTCTGTAACAACGAAGCAAGCACTGTATGCTGATCATCTTACCTTTTTCAGAAGATTTCAGCTAGGGATTATGTATTTTGAGGTCTTCGGTAAATTACGTAGATTACATACATGGAATGTACTTTGCTGGAGGTAGATGATAAATGGATATAGAAAGTCTTCTTTCTGATATAGCTTATGGGCTTCCAGTGCTCCAGATAGTCATGTCATTCATAGATTCACAGGGCTGATACTACTGAAACAGGCAGGCAGCACTACTATTTACTATTTGCAGTCAGTTCCTAAATTTGTAGCCAATCTTTATCCTGTAGGTTTACTTTCCATGTGCCTTCTGTGTAGGTAGATACCAGGGAGATGTTCTTCATGACTTTGCATTCTTCGAAGCTACAGTAAAACTTCAATGAGTAATTAAGCATTCAGAGATTTCTGCTCTATGAGTGCTTCCTATTGCTTTCACAAGAAATAGTAACAATTTAGCTTGTAACAGTGAAGTAGATTCTGCCGTATGAACAGGGTATCAATCCTCTAGCATTTTTTTTAGCATCTATATGTGTTTAAACAGTTTTGTTGATGTTATTTTTGGTATGCCAAATGAAACTCCATAATTGTACTCCCTCTCCCCACCCTGATACTTAACACAGTGTATGTTTATATCAGGGCAGAATCTTGCAAATGCAAGTAGCATTTCTGTCTTTATGGCTTTTATTTGAGCAAATACAATGGGTTTTGTGATCAGCATGTCTAATTTCAGAGATTAATTTAAGGAAGAAAGATCTTATCCATTGTACCTATAGAATTTAAACAGTTATATGCCAACTGCATCTTCTAACGACCTATCATTTTCATGATGTACAGATGTAACTAGAAGATTTCCCTTTCATTTATTTTTTTCCTGATCATAGTGGGGTTTTTTTTCTGCTTCAAAGAAGTAGGACAGTCTTAAATCAGGGAATTGCTGAATTTATTACCTGGCAAACAAACCATATAAATACTGATTTGAGTTCTGGGAAAAAAAAGAAATTAGTAACAATGTCACTTACATGAACACCTCTTCCCTCTCCCTTTTTTCTCCATCTTGCCTTGTTTTTTTTTCCATGGGGTACACTTAGTACATATGGAAGTTAAAGTGTTTTTGTAATGATTTTCTATTTCTTGTCACTGTTCTGTTCTTTAGAGTTACTTTTTGCCTGTGGGGTGTCCCTACTCTGTGGAGATACAAGTTTCAGTAAACAGTCTTTCAGGGGTTTATGTGCACCCTTTGGTATGGCATGGCATGGCATGGCATACCTCCTCCAAAGAGTTTCAGTCTGAAGTGGCTGGAAGTCTCTTGGTTAACAAGGTGCCAAGTGTTTCTCTGCCCAAAGATGCGAGGGATTTTTTTTTTACTGTTTCAGAGCTGGCTGGAACGGGTTGTAGGACACACAAGGCAGCTCCTGGCCTCCTCCCAGACCCCTCAGCAGCCTCCTGCTATGTACATTTTGTATGCTGACGTGTGCTTAAAAGGGTTATGTGAACTCTGGATGTTCACATAACCAAGGGTGATTATAGTCTCCACCCTTGATACCATCAGAAACTGAATATATACCTAGTACATATTCCACTCCTTGCCACTGAGAGTTAGACTGTAAGGGTTAATGTTTTGGCAGTCAAAATAAATATGTTAAAAATTGTTGAATTTTAACCTCAGTCTCCTGCCAAGTGGATAATGGAGGTAGTATCATAAGAGTCTAAATGTTATGTTTTTCCACTGCAGACTCCACTCTTTGGTATTGATTAGTAAGGTTAGCACTGCTTACTACGAAACTCTGCCCTGTTCCTGCAAAACACTAAGCCAGACACTCTGCTGTTTTAATTGACTCATCATGTTTTAGTATGCAAGCAAATACTCAAACAGTACAACCACAGAGTAACACCGCTATTGGACATCCATTTGATTTCTGAATCCAATAGTTGTAGTTACAGCCAGAACCAAAATGTGTGGTGGTGACCAGAGTTGATTTGATATAACATGGCCACCTCCTCATCTGGATGACTTAGATTTTTCCAGAGCTTGTTTCACACCCTGTAGCCATGTTAACTGACTTTTGACCTTTCTCCTGGCCTTGTTACTCCTGAGCTCCCAGTTGCAGATTTGTGAAGGACTTCTCCCTTTGCCAAGCCTCAGTTTGTACAGTGGGAGCGTAGAGTTTTTTTCATCCCCTTCTGACACTTTAACAACTGCAATTGCCATGAGACTGATCTCCCCACCTGCATCTGGTGTGTAGACCCCAAAATTGTACTCTTAAGTCACTCCTTGATCAATAAGATGTTCTGCAAGGTTTTCAGATGATACCAGAAGGACAGTAGTGGTTGTGCTTAGCTGTCAGAGCTTTTGATCTAAGGCCTCAGCCTTTTTCGAGCCCCTTTCACCTTATTTTTAACAGAGCAGGAGTCAGAATATCCACAGCTGATTGATACTTGTTCCCAGTCCCTCCATGGGGTTGTTTTTGTGAGGTCAGATGGACTGAGCTCAATATAAAAACAGTACATCCCAGTTTGCAAGTATCTTCCTCTAGTTTCCCAGAACCATCACAGCTACTGCAGAAGCATCTTGTAAGGGCAGCTGCTGTATGTATCCTGCCTTGTTTTAATTCAAGTAAAAGGTGATAGAATGTTTGCACTTTGGGCAGTGGTGCTCCCATTTCTGCAGCACTGTAACATGAACTGCCTGATAGGACTGTCTTAAACTGGCTTATAGTTTCCGTGGTAGATTGAGTGACTTGACACATAGCTTTCCCTTCAGCCAGTTTGGTGTTACTAGCTGCTAAGTTCTGATCCAGCAGTAAAGCAGCACAGCTCCCAGTTATCTACAGGTGGTAGTTATATGCTTTTTTGCAACTCTTGGGATAGTTTTCTTGGATGCTGACCCTGGGAGACTTACAGAGTTGAAGCTGGCACCGCCTTGTGTCTTCATCTTTCTGTCCCACTAGGGCTTACACAGGTCCCTGCTTTTTGCAACAGTTCATATGTTGTCTGCATATATCCCCACAGATGTAGTGGGTACACCACTCACACCAGAATACATGTGATTCTCAGTAGTAGAAGTAAGGTTTTTTCCTGGGTTCCCCAAGCCACTGCAGCAGTGCACTTTACTCTGCTGAGACCTCACTGGATGTACTGCATCCACTTTTGGGACCCACAGCACAGAAAAGACATGAGCCTGTGGGATTGGTTTCAGAGGGGGGCCACGAAAGTAGTCAGAGGGCTGATACACCTTCTGTGAGGAAGGGGTGGGAAAGCTCGGCCTGTTTAGCCTGGAGAAGAAAATGCTCCAGAAAGACCTTGTTGTGGCCTTTCGATACCAAAAGGGGGCCTACAAGAAAAACAAAGACTTTTTACCCAGGACCTTAGTTCTGTGTGGTAGCTTTCTGCATCTTTTTTCTTCAGACATATTTATTTCAGAATTCATTCCTATATAGTCTATAAAAAGCTTCTCATAACAGGCAAGTACGGATAAGTGAAAGACATATTGATTATGAAGAGAAGTGTGGCCAGCAGGGCAAGGGAGGTGATTCTCCCCCTTTACTCTGCTCTCGTCAGACCCCACCTGGAGTACTGTGTGCAGTTCTGGAGCCCCCAATACAAGAAGGACATGGAACTGCTGGAGCGGGTCCAGAGGAGAGCCACGGAGATGATCAGAGAGCTGGAGCACCTCTGCTATGAGGACAGGCTGAGAGAGTTGGGGCTCTTCAGCCTGGAGAAGAGAAGGCTTCGAGGAGACCTTATAGTGGCTTTCCAGTATCTGAAGGGAGCCTACAGGAAAGCTGGGGAGGGACTCTTTATACGGTCTAGTAATGTTAGGACGAGGGGGAATGGGTTTAAGCTGGAAGAGGGGAGATTCCGACTGGATGTTAGGAGGAAGTTCTTTACAGTGAGGGTGGTAAGACACTGGAACGGGTTGCCCAGGGAGGTTGTGGATGCTTCCTCCCTGGAGGCATTTAAAGCCAGGCTGGATGAGGCCTTGAGCAACCTGCTCTAGTGGGAGGTGTCCCTGCCTATGGCGGGGGGTTGGAGCTGGATGATCCTTGAGGTCCCTTCCAATCTAAACCATTCTATGATTCTATGATTCTATAAAATAGCTTTATTAAACATCTTTGAAAGAATGATCTCGTTTGCCTTGGTATTTCTGTGCTGTCTTTGAGAACAGAGAGCAGCTACAGGGAAGTATTGTGAGGTGAAAGCTGATAGCATTAAACTATTCAAAGTATTGCCCATGCCCCCCCCAAGTGCACATCCAGCAGAATAAAAAATGATAGTGTCATGTATCAAAGCAGATCAGAAGTATAGAATTAAAAAAAAAGCATACAAGTATATAGCTGTTTTTCAATGAGGCCAAATTGTAAAGAACACTTTCTGAAAGGAATGAAATGCTTATTCAGCATGGTAATAATGTGGGTCCTTCCATTTGCAGGGCATAACTACAGTTACATTTGAAGTTCTAGGCAGTATAAGAGAAGAAAACTTAAATATCTTTATTCAAGTAAGTAACACATCATCATGAACTGAAAAATCATTGTGAATGTTTATAGAGAATCATCCTATACCATTGTGTTCATGAATGTATTTTTGCCTTTCAAAGAATCTTCTTTGGGAGAAGAACGTGAAAGATAAGGCTGGACACAGCATGGATGTCATAAGACTGAAGGTTAGTCAGAAGTGACCAACTTGTTTTGTTTTGTGATTTTCTTGTGCCATTAGTTACAGACCTACCGAAGGTGCTAGTGGATCACTCTATAAGAACAGACAAAACAGAATAGTAATCTGTAATTATTTTGTGTGGAGACAGTTTGTTACCTGCTGACTGGTGGAACGTGTCAGAAGGAGAGAGCTGACAGGGAAGCAAATCCTCCTGGATTTGAATTGAGAGGGGAGACGTACAGTCCCACGCATCTCTGACAGAGTTAATAGTCAGGACGTAGTTTAAGAACTTTTTTTATCTCCACTGCCATGGAAAGGTCCATCTGTCTCTCATAAACGTTTCCTTATCTAGGGACTGAGTACTCTGGATAGCTATCAGTAATTAACAGTTGATGGCATAATATGCAGAAGGTGAATTTGGCATAATACAGCTGTGCAGTACTAGCTGTGGTCTACATGTACAACTTTTTACAGTACTATCAGACTATGGCTTTAATGAGGCAGCCCTTAACAATTCATCTGCATGGGCACTTCATGTTTTTCAGTTGCGTGGTTTTGAGAGGACTATAGGTGACAATTTAGGATTTTTTTTATTATTATTTACTTGATTGCTTGGTATAAGGAAAATGAAAAAGAAAATCATATCGGTCATTTAGGAGGCTGTGAGAAATAAAAGAAGACATGTTCTGGTTTGTTTTCTGAGACCAGTTCTGCATCGTGGATAGCAACATAATTATTTTCATATCATTGGAAAAAAGGTTGTATGATTGCATTTTCAGCAGTAGAAGAATACCTTTGTCTTCCCCTTGCTGACAAAAAAAAGGAATTACCCACTGGTGCATCTTTAGCTGCCTGAAGACAGTATTGCTATGCACAACTAAATTTTTATTTTACTGAGCTCTGGAATCTAAGTAATTTTTCAGGAGATCTGAGACCTGTAATAAGTAGAGTGGTGACCCTCAGTCAAAGAGTTACACCCAAAGCAAATGACTCCTTGGTAATTACAGAATCGGTTCCAAAATTTGTTGCTTTCACATTTATATGGTACCTGTAGTCATAATCTTTTTAGCAGTAATAGCCATAGAATTTCAACTAACACATCAAATGCAGACCTTATTTTTTTTTTTTCCAAGAAATATTTTCACCTCTTTTTTTCTTTAGGGAAGTATAAGACAGGTTATTAGAGACAGGTATTTGGTGTTCCACTAAAATAGTTTATAATAACCTTTTAAATAAAGTGATGGAAACTTATAATACAGCTTTCAATGTGTGGGTTAAAGGGTGCACTCTGACAGTGCTCTCTTTAGATCCTCCCTAATCCTGTTGCTCATTGCTTTGCTTCATAAATGCTTGTTTGGTCTCCAGAATTCAAAGATTCTGTTTCAGAATAGTGACTATGATGAGCATGAGAGCTTAATCAAAGTAATCTGATATCAGATGGGTTTGCTTATTTTACGTCCTCTTTGCTGGCAATCATGAGTTGGTATGTCATATACCATATCCATATTATATNCATACTAGGTGTTGACCAAATGAGAAACAGAAGGGAGAGTGTGTTAAAGTGTAATTATTCATCCTAAAGAAACAAGGAGATGTTAGAATATTGCTAGAAATATTTGCCCCTGCTTGGCCTAGGATTTTACCCCCCTCAAATAATTCCCTTTTAAAAGATCTGTTTATATATCCTAACAGTTATTTTTCTGATAAGGGACTGGTATCTATTCAAGGCAAATCTCATCAGGTAATAGTCCAAGGTGTCCATGAGCTGTATGATCTGGAAGAGACAGCAGTAGCCTGGAAAGAAAATGAAAAAAGAACAAATAGACTGGTCCTAATAGGTAAGAGAAAATCACACAGATCTGACTTTAGGAAGCTGTTCTTGCATCAAGCAATCCTGTAACTTGTTCATTGTAAAGAAGTTGACCTAAACTAGTCAGAATAATAGCAGTGACTGTATTCAGCATCACTTTCACTGAAAGGTTTATCAAGGCCTCCTGCAATTTTATATTCCAACCTGAGAGGAATCTACTGTACCATTTTTAATGACCTTAAAATAAAATTAAATAAAAATAAAACAAAATAGGATGTATTTGTAAATTATGTTGGCATAGTTAATGTTATTTTTAAATGCCATAGTTATAAATATGGTGATGAAAATGGTTTGAAAAGTTGATCAAATACTCAGCAAATTTAATGAAGTTGATTGTAGCCACTAAAATGTACAAAATCTGGTTTTTCTTTCTGAAAAGCTTCTCATTTTTTTGCTTTGAAAAATGTTTTTGTGACCAAAAGCTCCCAATTTTTCCTTCTCTCCCTTAATTGCACAGCTCGAAGTCTGGTTTTGCCTGTAAAATGTGAATTTAACCTTGTTACTTGCATGTTAATGTTAATAATACTTTTCTCACTCATTTATTCAATAAAAATTTTCTTTGCTGAGAAAACTGGCAGGTTCCTACTCAAATATGTTTTATGTAATATGATGTATAATATAATTGGCTAATATATTTCTTTTATAGGCAGGAACTTGGATAAGGAGACCATCAAAGAAGTATTCATAGCCACTGTGACAGAGAAACAAGGGAACAGTTGACATCAAACTACAAAACAAAAAAAAAAAAGGGATGTAAAGTTTGTGCTTAACTCTGCAATCTTTGTATGACAGAAAAGACTGAATGAAATGTCATGTGTTAGTTTGGTTTTGCCCTTTCAGTTTACACAACAATTAAACCCTGAAGTCTTCCTAAGAATCACAGCTGAAGATCAGCTCTTGCAGTGTAGAATCAAACACCGAATTCTACCATTTTGGATTTGCCTTAATTTATGTACCTGTGCAGAAATGCATATAGGCAAAATGCTATTGTTAATGCTATATGTGAACTAATGCAGTAGGAGTGTTGCTACGCATGTTTAAAGCTTACTGCTTTTTCCAGCTGTTTTATTGCCGTGTATGAAACAACAGTGATTATGGTGGATGATGTAATCACAATAAGAAATGTTTAGTGTTTGCTACTAAACTGTCATTTTTTCCACTTGTTTTGTGGTTTTTGAATGTGTGCACACATCTGAGGGACTACTAGACCTGTTGTATAAATGAAACTAAAGACATGTAGATAGCAGAGGCTGAAGACCACATGGAATGTGTATTGTCTCCATGATGGCTATGAATGCAGTGTTCAGTCACACAGTCAGTGTTAACATGTAGCTGACCTCAACGATATTCAATGCCGTGATCAGAATTTGGGGGCTGGGGGTAGCACATTTTCACTGTGCCATTTAGAGTGCTCTGCATGATTTGGTTTGGGGTTCTCTGACACTGATTTTGGGGTGCTGTTTTGAAAACTTAGTTTGAAACTTTTCACCTTTGTGCTCTGTACCTTCTTCAGTAGTCATCATTAGCTTCTTAGCTTTAGAGAGATCTGTTAATTACAACTAGGTGAAGGCAGAGTGAATGAATGCAAGATAAGGTGAAATAAATGTTTCAAAACAATTCTAGGACATGCAGCAGATATTCTGAAGAACGAACACTTCAGTGCTACAGGAATGCTTGCTGTGCCTGGGTAACTGGAAGTTGTTTTCAGTAGTTGTGGTATGTTACTTGTCATGTGCCTAGAATTTGCTTGAGGATAAAGGATGCATCACGCTGGAAAAAAAAAAACAAACCAAAAAAACACCAATGAAGGCCACTCCCATAACAGCAGGCTTTAAAAAATGCAGTATGCTTCTGCTAAAACACCTTAGTTTGGCATTTGTTTCCAAAGTGCTGAGGAGGGAGACATTGTTAATCTTTCACTGCACAGAGCTGCTGTCTCATTTGATTAGTGTCTGCTAAGTTAGAGTTCTTAGTCTCTCAATGGATACATGTCAGACATGACTTCATTCCTCACATCAGTAGGAGCTTTAGATAGCTTGAAGAAGTTTCCAGAAATTAACTATTTCTGTAAATGAAAGCAAGACAGACAGAAAGAAGAATCTACTTACCATTTTTTTCCTGTTTAGCAGTGTTGGGGGTGAGTGGGATGGCTATATTGTTGAGTGACATCATGACAGCTTCCCTTTGCAATTGAGTCTCTTCTTTTTGAAAACTAGCACATATTCTCACACTGATACATGCTCTGGATCAGATAAATAACACTTGGTACTGCATGAAAAAGTCAAACAATTGCCATCAGTGTTGGGGACTGAGTTACAAACTTGTAAATGGAAAATAGTGGGCAGTACATTTGTACTTGTTGCCATTAATCACAAACCAGTCAAATGCCTTCTGTCTTATAAATGCTTCATGTCGTTGAAGAATTCTGTTATTTTTAGAAGCACTCATCTCTGAAGTGCCCAAATGGTCAAACTGGTTTTCCACTGGGAAAAAAAAAAGTTCAGAGATTTAATAGGAGTTTCAACCAGAAGCCATAAGGGAACAAACCATGGATGGTTTACACCCCTACTGTCATATTTTAGATGCTTGTTTTTTATATTTCCTCACCAACCACATACTCCCAAATTCCTAAGATGAGTGTTGATGTGGTGAGGAGAGGTTTGCTCCTATAATGGAGTATCTCTGCAGCTGGGAATCTTTATATAATTCATACTGCTGTGACTCATACTCTGTAGGACTTGCCTTGCACTGCTTCAGTGGCAGTGTCAGAGAAACTTCAGGCAGTGTGCACAGCTTTGTCTCTCCTTGTCTCCCATGAACTGCCTGTGTATTTCCAGAGAGCCCCTGGGATGGACAGCCAGCAATTCCTGGGCAGAGTGAGAGTGTGCAGCTCTCCTCATCCTTGCTGACTGGCAGGATGCCTTGTCCTCTGTTCTGTTCACACATCCTGATGCTGGTAACACTGCCAAGTGCTTGCCCCTTCATCCTTCCAAGAAAACATTGGGGGGTTTTTAAGTGTTCATTTAACTGACTTTTCCTGGTCTGTTTGTTCATGCCCAGCCTAGGGTGATAAATACTGGTTTTACACCAAGCCAAAATGAAAAGTCAAAACTGTCCTTAGTGAACTTAGTGCTGGGTAAGTTTGGTGTTTATGTTAGTGGCAGCGTTGGTATCAAGGAGAGCCTTTATCCAGGAACTGGAACTGGTTCAGAGGGAGGTTGTGGAGGAGATGAGAGTGAGCTGGTGGGCACTGCTCAGGTCTGTACTGGGGTGGCAGTGGTGTGGATGACAGGACAGGCAAAGAGTGCTCGGGGTGGGTGTGAAGAGGTGTCTGGTGAGGGAAAGCATTAGAAATTCTCCCTGTATAGGTTCTAAGAGAGGAGGGGCTGCAACTTCTCAGAATGAAGTAATGACTATTGTGGGGGTAGGGGCAGCCATCCATATCTGGGCCTGCTTCCAAGCCTGTAACTTTCTGGATCAATCTCGTCAACCTCCACAAAACTTACATACTTTCTTCCCTAGCAGAGGAGTTTCTTTGCTACAGGCAAACTGCAAGGATTTGATCACCTTTGCACCCTCATGAACTTGAAATGTCCACAGAAATTGCCTTTCCAAAACAGAATTTTCTCCACTGTATTCTATGCTCCACAAGTTTAACTTGAAAATAACAGAAATTGTCTCCTTGTACTAACCATCCTGCCACATTTTTGCATTACCTAGTGAGAAACTGCCCATGGAGATGGGTAAGGTTTGTTTTATGGTTTATTATGCTCTTTAAGCACTTCTGAGCTTGCTAGATTTTACTAGATTCTTGGTTACTAACCTTACTAAACCTTAAATACAACGACTTCCCTGCCTTGTGAGTGTGCTGCAGATCATCATCCACGTCTTGTCCTATTGCCCATGACAGAATGTGGCTGGGGGGGGACAAGATGAGGCGAACTGGGGTCTCAGCCACCGGCTGTCCCCATGAGCTACCATTCTCCCTCACTGCCCTCATCAGCCTGGCCACCCTGCAGAGCCAGTAGCAGTGACATCTGTGCTTCTGCATGGGGTGCTTCCCCTGTTACCGGGAGCACTAGCTCAAGAAGCACCAGATTATTTCTTCTTCCTCCCACTCAGCCCGCCCTTGAGCATCACGTTTTGTATGTTGGCTACCATACTTGGATGTTCCTTCACTGCTTTGCAGCTCTACATTGCATCCCAATTTGCTATGTACATTTACAAATCCTAGATATCATGTATTTGTGCTCTTTTCTTGTTTTAAACCATCACAGATGGTGTTAGAGGTTGGAAGGGAGCCAAGGAGATCATTAAGTCCAACCCCCCTGCCAGAGCAGGACCACACAATCTAGCATAGATCACAGAGGAACACATCCAGACAGGCCTTGAAAGTCTCCAGAGAAGGAGACTCCATAGCCTCTCTGGGGAGCCTGTTCCAGTGGTCTGTGACCCTTACAGTGAAGAAGTTCCCCCTTTTGTTGAGGTGGAACCTCTTGTGCTGCAACTTACTGCTCCTTGTCCTATCACAGGGAGCAAGTGAGAAGAGCCTGTGTGTCCCCCATCCTGACTGCCAGCCCTCAGATGTTTATAAACATTTATTAAATCCCCTCCCAGTCTTCTCCAGTCTAAAAATCCTCAGGTCCCTCAGCCTCTCCTCATCAGGCAGTGCTCCAGTGCCCTAATCATCCTCATAGTCCTCTGCTAGACCCTCTCCAGCAGAATCCTGTCCCTCTTAAACTGGGGAGCCCAAAACTGAACACAGTATTCAAGATGAGATCTTACTAGGGCAGAGTAGAGGAGGAGGAGAACCCCCTTTGATCTGCTGGACAGACTCTTAATACACCCCAGGATCCCATTGCCCAGCTTGTCCACAAGGGCACATTGCTGTGCCATGGATAACTTTTTATCCACCAGGACCCCCAGGTCCCTCTCCACAGGACTGCTTTCCAGCAGATCACCTCCCAGCCTGTACTGGTGGGGTTTATTATTCCTCCCCAGATGCAGGACTCTGCACTTGTCCTTGTTGAACTTCATCTGGTTCCTCTGAGCCCAGCTCTCCAGTCTGTCCAGGTCTCTCTGGATGGCCACACAGCCTTCAGCTGTATCAGCCAAGCCTCCCAGTTTGGTGTCATCAGCAAACTTGCTGAGCAGACACTCTGTGCCCTCATCAAGGTCATTGATGAAGACACTGAACAGGATTGGACTCAGCACTGATCCCTGGAGGACTTCACTGGTTACAGCTCTCCAGCTGGTCCTAGCACCATTGAACACCAATTTTTGAAGTCTATCTTGCAACCAGTTCCTAATCCACCTCACTGTCTGCTCTTCCATGCCACACTTCCTGAGCTTGCTCACTAGAATATCATGAGAGACTGTGTCTAGGGCCTTGTTAAGGTCAAGGTAGACTGCATCCACTGGTTTCTCTGAATCTGCCCATTCAGTTATGGCATCATAAAATGCTATCAGGTTAGTCAAGCATGACTTCCCCTTGGTAAATCCATGCTGACTACTCCTGATAACCTTCTTCTCTTCCAGGTGCCTTGATATGCCTTCCAACAGGAGCTGCTCCATCATTTTTCCAGGGATGGAGGTGAGGCTGACTGGTCAGTAGTTTCCTGGAACCTCACTCTTGCCCTTTTTGAGGACTGGAGTGACATTGGCTTTCCTCCAGTCCCCAGGCACCTCTCCTGTCTGCCACGATTTGGCAAAGATTATGTAGAGTGGCAGAGTGATAACCTCAGACAGTTCTCTCAGCACCCTTGGGTGCATCTCATCAGGGCCCATGGACTTGTGAATGTTTAATTTGTGTAACTGATCCCTAACCCAGTCTGCACTGACCAGTGGGGGACGTTTCCTCCTCCAGGCTTCCTCTCCTTCATCCAGGATCCGGAGTACATAGGAGACTTCAGCCTTAGGTGTAAAGACTGAAGCAAAAAGGCATTCATCAGCTCTGCCTTCTCTGCATCTTCAGTTATCAAGGCTGCCTCCTTGTTCAGCAGTGGCCTCACACCTTCCCTGTTCTTCCTTTTTCTACTGATGTATTTGAAGAAGCCCTTCTTGTTCTGTTTTACTTCCCTTGCCAGCTTCAGTTCCAAGACGGCTTTGGCCTTCTTTGTTTCCTTCCTACAAGCCCTGACAGTTTCTCTATGACAAGTCCCTTCCATGAATTGTAAATTTCTTCCTTCCCTGAAGTTTCCTTCAGGAGCTCCTTGCTCAACCATGCAGGTCTCCTATCATATCTACCTGATTTTTTACTCAGGGGAACACACCTAGCTTGGGCTTGGAGGAAGTGGTCTTTAAAAATTAAATGACATTCTTGGGTTTCTTTACCCTCCAGAGCCTTAGCCCATGGGATTTCTGTAAGCATGTGTCTGAAGAGCACAAAGTTAGCTCTGCAGAAGTCCAGGGTTGCAATTCTACTTGTTCTACCCTGTAGAACACTGAACTCCACTGTGTCATGATCGCTGTCCCCAAAGCTGTTCCTCAACCAGTCCCTCTTTATTATTTATTAGAGGTCCAGCAGTGCACCTCTCCTTGTTGACTCCTCCGCTACCTCAATCAAGAAGTTATCATGAATACACTGCAAGAGCCTCCTGGACTGGCTGTGCCTTGCTATGTGATCTTCCCAGCAAACATCAAGGTGATTGAAGTCACCCATGAGTTGGTACTAGAGGCCAACTAGAGGTAACTAGAGTTAGCTCTAGAGGCCACCTCTGGTTGTCTGTAGAAGGCCTCATCAACATCTTCCTCCTGGTTTGGTGGTTTATAGTAGACACCCACAATAATTCAATCTTCTTTCCCACATCCCTTAATTCTTACCCACAAGCTTTCAACCTGTTCTGCCTCCCTTCTTGGATAGAGTTCAGCATATTTCAGTTGTTCTCATGCATAGAGAGCAACTCTCCCACCTCGTCTTGCTGGTTTATCCTTCCTGAGCAGTACAGAGCCATCCATGACAACATTCCAGTCATGGGAGCTGTCCCACCATGTCTCAGTGATGGCAATTGTATCATAGTTATTCAGCCTAATGCAGATCTCCATCTCCTCCTGCTTATTTATGCATTGGTATACAAGCATTTCAGGGAGGGAGTTATCTATTGGCTTTCACTCGTGCAGTCTGACCATTCCCAGCCTCTTCCATGGCCACCAACCTAGCAGTAGGCTCTGCATGTGCTGATTCCTCATTACTTGATTCTCTGGTCCATCTCCATGTTTAAGCCATGTCCAGTTATTCATTGTTTTAACTGAACATGAGTGATTCTTTGTAGCAGGGTGGGTCTTAGTGCTCCATCGGTGCCAAATGTCTTATCACCCCATGACTCTACTCCTCTATGCTACATCCTTGTCTACACTTTTCAAGGCCACTGATAATGTGTCAGGCATGTGTTTCTATGTCACGTTATCATGTTAACCACCATAAATATCTTGTTCTACACAGAATGGAAGCCTGTTACTGCTATATACAACCTATGGTTGTAACATACAAGGACAAAATAAGTCAAACAAATTAGCAGTAGAACGTGGTCAGCTAGAGGTAAACCAAATAATGCAAAGCTATGGGCAGGACACATAGAGCAAATCTCAGACAAACCTCAGCCCTGAGGTCCGTCCTGCATAGTCATTACCAAAGTTATGGTGTGCTCACGGCAGTGCCATACTGCAGGATGACATGGGTTACATTCACATCTCAATGTCCTACATGTGGCCTTCCCATTCTTCCAGGTAATGATACCAGGACAAACAAGGCAGAGCAAAAAGAAAGTCCAAGTCTGTTTCGGGCCAGCAGCTTCACAGAGAGGTGTCATGGCTCCAGTGCAGCTTGGTCTCAATCCCTCATCCACAGACATACACGGAAATTTTGGGAAAAGAACTGAGCTGTAACAGCATCAAGCAGTCTAGGACATGTATTGCTTGTTAAGAAGTGCAGTTGGGATTTCCATGTGCTTATAAATAGTGGTCTGAAGTGTAGTATTATGGCACTGCTTTCAGTCTTTGAGCAAAATGGAGAGTCCCAGTGATTTTACTGTCACACTGCTCTCTTAACAGGATTTGATCTGTTCCATTTTATCATTTCAATCTGTTCGTCTACAAACACAGTTACTTTGTTATTTGGTTATTGCTTTCTGTGTAATTGTTCTTGTTTGAAACTTAACTTTCAATAGGAAGGATTTCTGTGCCCTTAAAACTATCAAGATACTGATGTTTTTTATAATACAATTCTCAGTTAAATGAATCAGGAAGGACTACGGTTCTTTATATTTTGCCCAGTGCAGAGGTTTGCTTTAATTCACGACAGATTGCTCAGAATCACAGCCCTTGAGTCTCAGTGGTGGCAAAAATGTAAAAAATTCCATCTGCTACAATTCTGTGCTAACAATGCAAACCAATATTGTAATAATATAGCAGGGCAAAGGAGCCTGGTTGCTGTACAGATAGGCTCCGTGAGCAGCAGCAGGGTAGGGCAGAGCTGAGCTCACCCTGTGTGAGCCTCTTGCACCAGTGGGTCTTCCAGATGATCCTTCTTCCTCTTTTGTTCCCAGCTGACCCTTCATACCCCTCTTCTCTCAGCACTTTTCTTAGGATGCACTGACAGGGTGTCATGGGGGTTGGTCTCCTCTCCCAGACAACCAGCAACAGAACAAGGGGACACAGCCTCAAATTGTGCCGGGGGAGGTATAGGCTGGATGTTAGGAGGAAGTTCTTGCCAGAGAGAGTGATTTGCCATTGGAATGGGCTGCCCAGGGAGGTGGTGGAGTCACTGTCCCTGGGGGTGTTCAGGAAAAGACTGGATGAGGCTCTTAGTGCCATGGTTTAGTTGACTGGATAGGGCTGGGTGATAGGTTGGACTGGATGATCTTGGAGGTCTCTTCCAACCTGGTTGATTCTATTCTATTCTATTCAAAATCATCCTGCTTCATGCCAGCTTCGAAATGAAAGCGCTGTCTGGAGTAAAGTATTATGGGGCTTGAAGTTCAGATTGCAACATGAGAGGCCTTCTGTTCCAGTTGCTCCTTTCAGGTTGTAGTTTTGGGTGTCAGCTTTGGGTTTTTTTTTCTGTTGGGATGGCAGTAGGATGGGTGGGAGTTGGGTAGCTTCAGAGTCACAGAGTCAGGGTTGGAAGGGACCACAAGGATCATCTAGTTCCACCCCCCCTGCCGTGGGCAGGGACACCCTACCCTAGATCAGGTTGGCCAGAGCCTCATCCAGCCTGGCCTTAAACACCTCCAGGAACGGGGGCTCAACCACCTCCCTGGGCAACCCATTCCAACCTCTCACCACTCTCATGGTGAGGAACTTCCTCCTCACGTCCAGTCTGGACCTCCCCACCTCCAGCTTTGCTCCATTCCCCCTAGTCCTGTCACTACCAGATAGTCTAAAAAGTCCCTTCCCAGCTTTTTCATTGCCCCCCCTTCAGATACTGAAAGGCCATAATAAGGTCACTTCGAAGCCTCCTCTTCTCCAGACTGAACAGCCCCAACTCTTTCAGTCTATCCTCATAGCACAGGTGCCCCAGCCCTCTGATCATCCTTATGGCCCTTCTCTGGACATGCTCCAGCATGTCCACATCCCTCTTGCTGGCTTAGGGTTTAATTCTCTGGCTTCTGCTACTGCTTCCTGCATTTTACTGTTATTTTCCCTCAATTGTATTATCTAATTTATATTAAACTCTTTTTATCTCAGCCCAGAGGTTTGTTTTTTTTTTGTGTGTGTGCATGTTTGTTTCACTAACTTCTGTGTTGTGGAGAAACCAGCTGTTTAACCCATTACACATGGCCACTTTGAGAAAAAATACCCCACCACCTGGGATGGTGTAAACAGCTACTGCTCCTCTTCTGGAGATGCTCATCCTTCTTGCAGGAGGCCCCCAGCCAGAGCTGACTAATCCATTTCAGTGCCAGGTCAACCAACTAGGTCAGGTCATTCTGAAGATCAAATTGGTCTACCACTGAACTGAAGAAGATCATGCTTGCATTAGACTGATAAAAATATTAACCTCATCAGAACAACAGTAATACAAGGCTAGAAAAGACAACGTTTTCAGCTGTGTTAGCTGAAAGGAGTGGTCTACGTTACAATTCCTTAGTTCACTCTAACTGCACTTTTCTTTTAGTGGCATTGTTAGCCACTAGAAGACTTCTTAGAGGCTACATGTGAAAGTTAAATGAAATTATTTTTATCTGTTGCTGCTAAAATATTATTTGAAAAACTCCTTGATTTGCTGAAGAAATGAGATTCTCCCTCTGAGAAAGTGGAAGTTTACTGCTAGGAGCTAAGATGAATTCACGGCTCTAGGAGTAACCTTTAACCACCAGGATCACCTGAAGTCATGTGCTTTTTATACTTATTTTTCCCTCAGAACACTACACTCTATGTGTGTATCTATCTGTCTATCAATTAGCTACCTATCTACCTACCTACACCATTTGCCAGTTAATTTAATCATTGCTGTGAAAGATTTTTCACAGATTAAAGTATTCTTAATCAGGCAGGAGAGGTCACAGCTGGAGCCAAAGACTACCTTTGCATTTAGATGCATTCAGAGCAGTGGAAAGCCCAGGTTTTCTGATTCCCAGGGTCTGAATCTTCTCTGTATGCAAACCCTCAGCTAAGCTGCAAGACTTGTGAGTATGCAAGGGATGGCATGTGGTGAGAAAAAGAAACTGTTTGCACATTTTCTGTCCTTACTTAAAATGGACTGCCAGATTCCTAAAAGTAAGAATGTGCAACATTTTCATTAATGTGGCTGTTTGAACTGGATTTCTAGCTCAGACATTAAAAAATTCAAAACAGAGAAACTTAGAAGTGGATGCTCTGAGGGGAGACATGGACATTGTAGGGATAGGCCATATAATGGCAACAATGGCTAAGTTAATATCCATTGCATCAAGAGCTTTATGTCTGGAAGCACAGCTCATAACTTCCATTTGCTGCTGCTGCTTCTGCTGTGCCCGCTGCTATCTTCCCCCAACGCTGATTTGGCTGCTGCTGCTTTTGCTGCTTCACCCCTGCTTGACCCCTTCCCCATCTTCCTTAAGGTTATTACATTTCTGTAGTAGTTTATTCCCCTTATACTGTTACATTTAAACTATAAGAAATGCAATTTCATTTTTGCTGACTTTCCAAAAATCCATGTTTTAGTGAGTTTACTCCACCAGGGGAGAGAGCCACTCTAACCTAGGACAATTAAGCCCTTAAGTTTTGTAGTTGCACTATTTTTTCTACTACAGCAGCTTGTTGCTTTTTTCAGAGCAAGAAAGAGTCTGTTCCCAGAGATCACTCATCATCAGCTGAGGGGTCAGATGAACCTTTCTTTGTCTGTAAGAAATTAGTTCTTATCATTCAGGTGATGTGCCAGTTTCTGTGAAGGCCAGAACACAGCTGTGTATCTCAGGCAGAAAATGTCTTCTTGTTGTGAGCTGCTCCTTCTATCCCAAGTCCTTTAGTAGGGGAAGAGATGGTGCTGCTGTGTACTGTGAGGCTGAATGTTTCCCAAGGAGGCATTTTGAATCCTGAGTCTAATGTAAGCTATCCATCAGTAAGGAATAGCTTCCTGTCATCACTAGACTATTTGCATACGATGATTATGTAAACCATTCTGGGAACCTTTAGTGCAAGAGAAGCAGCAGGAAACTAAAAAATCAAGTTGCAAACTCACATCTTTCAATATATATATATTCTTTTAATCATTAAATACCTCCAAAACATCTTCCTCCAGCAATCCACTGAGTCAGTACATGTTACAGTAAGATCCAGTGTTGCTAGCATCCACTGCATTTTGCACTGAATGAAAAGGAGCAGTCACCTCATTGCCAGCACAGGGCTTTCGCCTTCTTGGAACAGTGAGCTTCAGTCAAGGACAGTAGCCAGCAAAACTTCAGAATTTCAGCAGCACTGCTGCCTCTCTGCTTTTAGGGAGAGAGCTGGGGCCAGTATCTGCATACCGATGTTGTGCTAGCACTGAAAGGCAGTTGTCCGTCCTGCCTCCAGCATTTTCATCTGCCCTTGCTTTGTCCCTGGAAACACCCACTGGGCCACTCTGTTTAATAAACAATGACTGCCTGTTGTGGAGGCAGGGAAATAATGTGGCTGAGTCAGAAATAAATATAAAAATAGAATTATTTTATTTTCCTGAAACCCACCCCCAAAACTATAGACAGAAATTAATTTAGTTTTAATTAGCAGATTCAGTTTGATAAGATCTTACGAGGATACCATGGATAAATTTGACTACTTTAGAAGTCAGGAGATGGAAAGGCTAAGCTACTAAATGTAGCATTCCCATTATTAATCAGGCTGAGCCAAAGTTTACTCACAGGTGAGTCAGGCTGTCTGAGAGAAAGGGCGCTCAAGATGCGTATCAGCTGCCTCTCTTTCAAAGAACATCGAGGCAGGCTCGTTAGCTTGCGCAAAGGGGGCTTATGGTGGGAAGCAGGGATGGCCCTGTCCCTCGGGAGCTTGTCCTAAGGAGCACCAGGGGACTCTTTCTGCAGGAACTATCCAAGCTGGGGAGAACTCTAAGGCAGGGACCCCAGGGCCGGAAGTACCCCAATATTTATACCCTTCCTAGACAAAGAGCTGAGTTACCACTTCCTAGGCACGAAGACCACAGCCAATCCCCAGCCGATTCCAGCATGGGCACTGCATGGGGCACCCCTCCTGCCGGAGGGGCCCTTTGTTCTCCCCACTTCACACCTGCGGGGTGGGGGGGAAACAGGCTTTTTGTGCCTTTCCTCTCCCATTCAAGCCACAGAGGGAGAGAATTTTGGGGTTTACAGGACTCCAGGACACTGCACCCACACATTGCTAATTCTGAAGCATTTATGGGTTTCACATGTTGAAGTCTTTCATTTCACTTACACTTTTTTGTACTTTGCTCTGCAGTATTTTCCAGGAAAGTCACCTATGTTATTACAGTACCCTGGGAGTGTCTGTATTCATGAGTTCCTTATTTTAGCCAATGGCTGGTTTGGGGGAAGGGGGAAAACCTGAGTTTAAAAACTTAAAATACCCATTTTTACTTTAAGTTTTATCACAAAACTGCTACTCAGAAATCCATCTGTCAAGCAAAACTTGGGGTTATTTGCTCAGCTTTCCTAAGAAGCTGAATCCTCTCGTTCCCATGATATACCTACCTTACAATAAGCCCTTCTTTCCCCCCCCCCAAATGTTTTCCCTTTGAAAAGCCTTTGCCCTACAGATACCTTTTATGGTAGTTCACTTCTCCTCCCCCCCCGAGGTACAAAGAAATGCAGCTAGTTAGCTGAATGAAGTTCCTACTTCCTCTAGAATCTGAACTTGGATATTATCCATTTAAGACTGCTTGCTTTCTAAATAACTCAGATGCTTTCCTTACACCTATATGGCTGCCATCAATGTATTTGGGGTCATCAGAACAATGACTGTATTGATATGGCTGTGCTCTTTGAGAAAGATCCAGTCATAATCATAGAATAACAAAATAACAAAATCATAGATTCATGGAATGGTTTGGCTTGGAAGGGACCTTTAAAATTCACGTCGTCCAACACTCCTTCAGTGAGTAAAAAACACAGACTCATAGAATCATAGAATCAGTCAGGGATGGAAGGGACCACAAGGAGCATCTAGTTCCAAACCCCCTGCCATGGGCAGGGACACCCTACCCTAGATCAGGCTGGCCAGAGCCTCATCCAGCCTGGCCTTAAACAACTCCACCAGGGATGGGGCCTCAACCACCCATCTGGACAACCCATTCCAGGCTCTCACCACTCTCATGCTGAACACCTTCCTCCTCACATCCAGTCTAAACCTCCCCACCTCCAGCTTTGCTCCATTCCCCCTAGTCCTGTCACTACCTGATAGCCTAAGAAGTCCCTCCCCAACTTTTGAGCAGAGTAGAGGGGGAGAATCACCTCTCTCGACCTGCTGGCCACACTTCTTCTGATGCAGCCCAGGATCTGGTTTGCCCTCTGGGCTGTAAGTGCACACTGCTGGCTCATGAACTTTCTGTCCACCAGTAACTCCCAAGTCCCTCTCCTCAGGGCTGCTCTCCTGCCAGTCACTGCCCAGCCTGTATCTGTGCTTGGGATTGCCTCGACCCAGAATGTTCAACTAGATGGTTGCTCATAAATAAGCCTGAATAATAATAATAAAGTCTTAATTGTAATATTGTAATATTTTTATTAGCTTCTTTGTAAAAATTCTGCTGCTTGCTTCTGAAAACATCCCTGTGGGATCAGCACCTGATTTAGTGGACTGAAGGAAGGTGAGTGCAACTCAAAGCTGACAGAGTTACTGGAGTTCTGGCTTGTAAACAAAACTAATTAACAGTCCAGTGGGTTAATTCTACGCAATGAAAAACTTGAGGCTATATCCCAGTTCCTCTCTTAACGCAGGATTTCTTCTCTTCACGGTATTGGCCTGCTGAGAGCTGAGCTGGCACCGAAAGAGAACGAAACAGAGGGGATTTGCTGCCATCTAGTGGTAAAAATTATTTTAGCGCTCTGCAACAACGCCGCTTTAGTGTTCCCCTAGCAATGTCTGTACCTGATTTGGGGTCCACGCTCTTTTCAGGGAAGTAGAGGGCAGGATTTATAAAGAGTAAAGAATTTGTATCCTTTCTCTGGTGATTCAATCTAAAATTTAGTAAGTTCTTTTCCCCCTGCCAAATAAATTCCTATTTCTTCTAAACTTAAGAGAATTGTGATCTTTCTTTCTTTTCTTTCTCTCTTTTCTTTCTTTCTTTCTTTCTTTCTTTCTTTCTTTCTTTCTTTCTTTCTTTCTTTCTTTCTTTCTTTCTTTCTTTCTTTCTTTCTTTCTTTCTTTCTTTCTTTCTTTCTTTCTTTCTTTCTTTCTCCTTTCTTTCTTTCTTTCTTTCTTTCTTTCTTTCTTTCTTTCTTTCTTTCTTTCTTTCTTCCTTCCTTCCTTCCTTCCTTCCTTCCTTCCTTCCTTCCTTTGTTCTTCCCTTTCTTAATTTCTTTTCCTTTCTTATGAAGGATTTTATGTATATCTTGAATTGTGATTTCAAATGTGCCTGAGAAGATAAACTTTAGCTTTGCCCTCATACCACTACAGGACAAGGGATAAATTTATTCATCTCCTCCAAACATACCGGAGTGAGTGTTATCTTTCAGGTTCTGGTTTTGGTGGTGGTGGTTTTATTTGTTAGCTTGTTTGTTGTTTATTCACAGATATTCTTTGTGTGACAGAAAGGATGAAGATACATGAAATCTTGAATCACGATTCACTTCTGTGGTACATCATGCATGGTGTGCTGAGTTATGTTGCTCAGTTTAGCCCTGTAGATATCAATAAAGCTGCATGAATTTATAATTTGAGGAACTGTCAAATAAGGCACTCCTGATTTGCATCATTTAAAGACAGCTACAATGATAGATGGCACATTGCTCTGGACAAGACAGTCCAATAATACAGCAGAAGATCAGGAAAACTGTAAATGTCAAATCCAAGGTGATGTATCCTGCCCAAGGTCTGCCTTGCAAGAAAGGATGCATACAGCACTGGTAGGAAATAGTAGGGCAGATGAGTAATGCGGCTATGCCATAACACATCTTTGACTAGGGGACAACACTAAGGAAACACAATGTGGGATCCACAAAGACCTTCTTCCAAGTATAGGTGAACCCCTTTTAAACTACCTGTGTGATAACAACGTCTGTTATTGCCGCAGAGGGGGATTCTGCCACCTACGCCGGTTTGTGGCGAAGGGGAGAAAGCAATCGGTGTGAGATAATATTTATAAAAATATGTATTTATTAAATCAAACATTCTGAACTCTCGTCACCCCCAGCCACTGTATTTAATATTAATAGGATTCTTTTCACAGTTATAGGTGGACCTTATGGGTATAATAACACAATATGGCTTTTTAATAACTACATTACAATATCTGTAAGACAACTGTTAACAGACTATAAACAGAGAGAGTTTTCCC
>WAAF01005643.1:2815-35509 GCA_013400475.1 Tricholaema leucomelas
TGAGGCACTTAGTGCCATGGTCTGGTTGACTGGATAGGGCTGGGTGCTAGGTTGGACTGGATGATCTTGGAGGTCTCTTCCAACCTGGTTGATTCTATGGTCCAGTGGGATGTCTCCCTGCCAATGGTCAGAACTAGATCATCTTTGAGGTCTGCTTGGTTCTTGGTTTCTTTTGTTTGTTTTGTTTTGTGTTTTTTCCATCTAGCACACATGAAATTTCCCAAACTCACCAGAAGTTTGCTTATGCAGCAGATGAGTTTTGTAGCACGACACTTCTCAGTTGAGCAGCTGATCAAATAACTACATATCTCTCTTCTAAGAGAGGTTCCATCTTATCATAATTAATATTTATCACACTAAGTGTATGATTGCTTGCTTAGAGATGCAAGACTAACATATTTCGTGGGTGCTTCAAATGATGAAGAAAAGTAATTAATATGATTGGTTTATCAACATAAAATTATCCTGAGGAATTGTTTCTGTTGATGATAAAAATAAAAGCAGGCATTAAAGAATGACTCCCTTAGATATTTTACAGTGCCACTTTTATGCCTTGTTATTGCTGAAGAGTCAAACTCAGCATTATATAGTGGCAGCGTTTCTGCTCTTGTCTTCCCTTTCTTCTTTTGTATGCATGGGAAAGCAGTTGAAAAAGAGTCTTCATTTCTTCTTTAACAGATGAGTATCAATACAATAGGACAAGAAATATATTCTCCCCTTTTGAGAATTAAATCAGGAAACATTCAAGCTCTAGGCAACCTGTAATGTTTTCAGAAATGGCTTCTCTTGCAGGTATGAGTTTTGCCACGTTTCTCTGGCAGCATCGGGACCTGACTCATCTCATACAGTTCATTCTGGCTTAAAACAATACAACACAGGTTTTACTATGGTAAATCATAGAATTATGGAATCAAGCAGGTTGGGAGAGACCTCCAAGATCATCCAGTCCAACCTAGCACCCAGCCCTGTCCAATCAACTAGACCATGGCACTAAGTGCCTCATGAAGGCTTTTCTTCAACACCTCCAGGGACAGCGACTCCACCACCTCCCTGGGCAGTCCATTCCAATGCCAATCACTCTCTCCGACAACAACTTCCTCCTAACATCCAGCCTAGACCTCCCCTGGCACAACTTGAGGCTGTGTGCCCTTGTTCTGTTGCTGGTTGCCTGGCAGAAGAGACCAACCCCACCTAGCTACAGCCTCCCTTCAGGTAGTTGTAGACAGCAATGAGGTCACCCCTCAGCCCCCCAGCCCTCAAGGCTTTGCTGAGGCCAAACCTTTATTGTTTGCTCATCTGACTCCATTTCTGGACCCACAACAGGAGGAGGAAAGCAAGGGTTAAACCAACCTGGTAGGATTTATGCCCTGCCAGGACACACTCAATGAAAAAAACAACAAACAGAAGTTGGATTTTTTTTCCCTTCCCCACCTCTGTGACTTTGCAGATTCTCAGTATGTTCTGAAATATGTCAAACATCTCAGAATCACAGAATAGTTTGGGACTGAAGGGACATTTAAAGGTCATCTAGTTGCAACACCTCTGCCATGGGCAGAGGCAATTCCTACTAAACCAGACTGGTCAAGGCCCCATCAAAACTGGCTTTGAACACCTTCAGGGCTGGAACCTCCACAATCTCTCTGGGCAAATGGGCAAGTGTCTCACCACCATTGTGGGGGAGAATTTCTAATGTCTAAAAAGGAGATCATAGAATGGTTTGGGTTGGAAGGGACCTTAAAGATCATCTAGCTCCAACTACCCTGCCATAAGCAGGGACACCTTTTGGCTACTGGAATAGGCTGCCCAGGGAGGTGGTGGAGTCGCCGTCCCTGGAGCTGTTCAAGGCAGGATTGGACGTGGCACTTGGTGCCATGGTCTAGCCTTGAGCTCTGTGGTAACAGGTTGGAATTGATGATCTGTGAGGTCTCTTCCAAACTTGGTGATACTGTGATACCTTCCACTAGACCAAGTTGCTCAGAGCCTCCTTACATATATATATATATATAGATGTAAGAAGAAATCTCTCCCTTACTATAGAAGCAAATCCATATGCAGTCCATTACACTTCTAATTCCTTTCTAGCAGTAACCTTTGTAAGAAGACAGTCTGCATCAATCTCTGAACCTGAGATGTTTTGTGGCACCCTGCCGAATCAAAAGGTCTGTTTTCAGGAGGCACAGTTAACCATTTAAGGGCAGCTGCAATATCTCCACTGAGCTTTTTCTGGTGTGAAAAGGAGAATATACCTCAGCTCTAGAAATACTAAGGAGATGAAGTGCAAAATATGTAGCCTCATTAGTCAGTACAGATAGATCTTTGGGATCAATTCATCTTCAAATTGCTGGGTTTAGTTAAATTGAAGCTGTTCCAACTGAGAACAGCTGAAGTTTTCTGGTTTGTTCTTCTGACAAGAGATACACGCAATAAAGAAGGGTCATTTATGCTATTCTGATTTGTAATTGCTTTAGAAACCCCACAATCTGGGAGAAATGGAGTGATAACATGACCTGTGAAGGCAACATCTCATGAACTGGAGAGACCAACCCTGTGGAGAGGGAGTCCTGGTGGATAACAAGTTAACCATGGGACAGCAATGTGCCCTTCTCCTCATCCCACCTCTCCAGTCTGTCTAGGTCCCTCTGGATGGCACCCATGCCATCCTTCAACTTGCTGTCATCTGCAAACCTGCTGAGGGTGCCTCAATCTTGCTCTAGATACCAAGAATCACAATCATGTCCACTTTCCAGAATCTCTCCAGAGCCCACAATTGGTTTGCCCCTATCCATCCACAGTATGAGCTCTTCAGCAGCTTGTAGTACTGCTAAATAAATCAGCAAAGTGCTTACCACAGGAATGCAACCACCTGACAGCTCACATCTGTTCACCAAACTACCTTGTTCAGGAGCCAAGAGCATCCATGCTGATTAAAACATCTTTTTTCTAGCATTATTGCCTTCTTCCAGAACCACAGCACTTGAGTGCCCTGGGCAGACACAGAGCCTCACCACATAGCATCACCTGGGCTGAAGGGAAAGCAGTGTGCCTCAGAGGCAGGGAATTCTATGGAGGGAAATATTTTGCAGGAGGGAATGCAAAGCCTCATGATGGAGGAGAGAAGGGAATGGCTGTGAGGTACAGCTCTGCCTGGACAAATGCTACCTCAGCATTAACAGAGCTGCAGACTGCATTATCTTTATTGTGGAAGCTCTCTGTGCTCCCGAGGGGATGGAGATGATCTGATAGCTATTATTATACTGTTGCTTTGAGGCTGCTCAGAAAAAGATTGCTCACTCAAGGCATATTGTAAGACACTCTCTGTTTTTTCTGATGTCTTCATGAATTCATTGTCTCTCATTTAATTTTCCTGGGGCTGGATTCTGCCAGCTCGTTTAGAACCATGATATCCCCCAGGCACAGTCACATTGATTGCATTGGTAGAAGTGGTAGAACTCCAACTGCTAAAAGCAGTATGCTCATGCTGCAGTGACCTGCAGCATTATGAGTACCAGGCTTACATGTATGAAAGGCCAGGTCACAGTCCAAGCTTTCAAAGTTCTCTCTTCCAGAATCATGAATTCTGTGATGGTTTGGGTGTTATCTGCCCCCCCTGACACTTAAGAAAATCACCCAGACTAGACTCAGCTGAGCTGGAAATTGAATGAAGCTATGTTTACAGCTTAGCACAACATACAAGCAGATATTTACAATCCATACAGCTGGAGACAGAAACAGACAAGTTAAAAAAGTAATACAGAAACACAACAGCCCTCCCAGAAACCAGAGTTCACAGAAGGGGCTCCCAACCACCCTTCCACCTTCTTCCCATTCCTCTACCTAACCCCAGACTTTGCCTTACATTCTAGGTGAGTTTGGGGAATCGGCCAGGGGGGTTAGGAAGCAGAAGGATTAGTCACACAGATGGTAGGTTAGAGAGAGAGAAGTGCAGCCTCAAAAGCCAGAGAGCAATCTCTGTTATCTATGTTTGTGTTCTTGCTATTATCCATCTCAGCAAGCCTGTGAGTGCAGTAGACATTACCATTGTTTCCATTTCACAGCCTAAATCTAATTCCTCTCACCAAAATATCCCAGCTAGGCTCAAACTAGCACAAATCATAACATTATTTTGTTTGGAATAGGTAGTAGAATCATAGACTTCTAGAACAGTTTCAGTTGGAAAGGACCTTGAAGATCCTCTAATTCCAACCATCCTGCAATGGACAGGGACACCTCCCACTAGACCAGGTTGCTCAAGGCCTCATCCAGCCTGGCCGTGAACACTTCTAGGGAGGGGACATCCACAACCTCCTTGGGCAACCAGTGTCTCACCACTCTCATTCTAAATACTTTCTTCCTAATCATAGAATCAACCAGGTTGGAAGAGACCTCCAAGATCAGCCACTCCAACCTAGCACCCAGCCCTAGCCAATCAACCAGACCATGGCACTAAGTGCCTCAGCCAGGCTTTCTCTGAACACCCCCAGGGACAGTGATTCCATCATCTCCCTGGGCAGCCCATTCCAATGGCAAATCACTCTCTCTGGGAAGAACTTCCTCCTAACATCTGAAGTCTAAATCTGCCCTCTTCCAGTTCAAAGCCATGGCTCCTCTTTCTATTCCTACAAGCCCTTGTAAACAGTCCAGGAAGGAAGGTCAGAGCACAGCACTGGGTGGAATACTCCACTCTTCAGCAGTATGAACAGTGTCAAGGAACAGCCAGGATTGTTTCTTGGTCTGAAAATGAAACACAAATATACTGAGGAAAAGGCAGCAAGAGGCTGAGTGTTTTTACCATCTGGCTGCATTATAAACAGGGATAAGCTAATCCATGATATTCTTCTCTCCAAAGATGAAGCTGTCAGTTGAATTTTCAATTTAAAATTATGTCAGCAGATTTGAGGCTGGAGAACCTTTTTTACAAGCTCTTGCAGTTTTACAGAAGCTACACAGTGCTTTTAAGAAGCATCTGTAGTCAAAAAGCCTTGGATTCTTAATCAGTAATGACAGAAGTAGTAAAGCAAAGCAGCCCTACGTTGTAAAGTGATAAATGCAAGCAGTTATTGGCAAAAAAAAAACCCTCATAACTATCAAATCACAGGATCATAAGATAATTCAGACTGAAAAAGGCCTCAGGAGCTCAGTAGTTCAGCTTCCTCAGCATCACTTCTTTGGGCAATGTACTATTGTGCTTGACTGTCCCCAAAGAGAAACAGAGGTTTTAGTTTATGATGATTTCCTTGTCATGGAGCATCACTCTCATGCAGAAGCAGTGAAAGAAAATGTAGACTGGAAAGGCACAGATGATATGGAATTGCACAGGACAGAGCAAGATTAGACCCTTCCAAGCCTTGCAGCTTTTCTAGATGATGTAAAGACTAAGAACCCAGCCATGGAGTGGATGTGGGCGACCTTGGATGGCTCCCTCTTGAGAGGGAAGGAAAGATGCTTGTGGTTGTTCATGCACAAACACTGGCTAGTATCAGAATTATTTCAGTTGGAAAAGACCTCTGTGATCATTGAGTCTAACCATCAACCCAACACCAACTTGGTCACTCAACAATGTCCCAAAGTATCACGTCCACACATTTCTTGAACATCACCAAGGATAGTGACTCCACCACTTCCCTGGGCACCCTGTTTCAATGCCTGCCCACTGTTTCAGTAATAAAAAATGTTCTTAATATCCAGCCTAAACTTTCCCTGGTGCAATTTGAGGCCATTTCCTCTCATTTTGTCACTTAATGGTAGGGAGAAGAGACCAACACCCACCTCACTCCAACCTGCTTTCAAGGAGCTGTAGAGAGTAGTGAGGTTTCCCCTCAGTCTCCTTTTCTCCAGATTAAACAACCCCAGTTCCCTGAGCTGCTCCTCATAGAATTGTAGAATCAGTCAGGGTTGGAAGGGACCACAAGGATCAGCTAGTTCCAACCCCCCTACCATGGGCAGGGACACCCTACCCTAGATCAGGCTGGCCACAGCCTCATCNCAGTAATATGTTATAATATATTATATATAATATATTATAATATAATATCACCATATTTGTTCTCCAGACCCTTCACCAAAAGACCATGAGAAAGGTTGAGCAGAGTAACATTAAGGATAGTTTGATGTAGTTCTGCTCTCCCAGCTTAGAGCAAAAACATTTCTGATAATTCCTGGGAAATTAATTGACTTTATTGCTCACATTTAATCTCTTTTTAATGAACCATCTCCAGTCTGCTGACAAGACTGACTGTCAGGAAACACCTTCCTTATTGCCATGTTCTGCAGGAGTGCCTCTGTGTCTTTCATGTGTAAGGCTTTAACCACAGTATGCTTTGTGTCTGTAGTAGCAGCTGAAGCATGAGTGTTGTATGAATCAACCCCATGCTGCTCAGCAGAAAGTCTTCCTCCATTGTTCTCAGTATGTTGAGTTCTGTTCTTTCCAATCACAGAATCATAGAATGGTTTGGGTTGGAAGGGATCTCCAAAGGTTATCTAATCCAACCCTGCTGCAGTCAGAAGGGATGTCCTCCCCTAGATAGGTTGCTCAGAGCCATATCAAGCCTGGTCCCACAGCAGAGTTTCTCCAGCTCCCTGATCATCTTCACGATCCTCCTCTGGACCCACTCCATCAGATCCATGTCCTTCCTGTGTTGAGGGCCACAGAGCTAGACACGGTACTACAAATGAGGTCTCATCAGAGCACAATAAAGTGGCAGAATCACTTGTCTTGACCTGCTGGCCATGCTTCACATCCATCAGCACCCCCAAGTCCTTCTCTGAAGGGCTGCTGTCAATATTATCATCCCCCCGGCCTGGACTGATATTGACGATTGCCCTCAGCTAGGTGCAGGACTTTGCCTTTGCCTTATTTAACCTCATAAGATTCTCCTCAGCCCACCTCTGCAGCCTGTCCAGGTGCCTTATGATACTTCTTGTCTTCTAGCTTCCTCAGGGATCAGTTTTAGTCACTGTGGAAGATGAGACTCAGGAGGAGATGTAACTTGGAATTTGATTCAGTGTGGCCATTTTCATGACCACCTTGTAGCAAATAATAAAATCAAGAGTTCTTAGCCAGCATGAGAACTGAATTTAATTCCTTTACCCTCTGGTTTGGAAAAGGTGCCTGAGCCAACACAAGAAATTATCCTGTGCTTTAAGACTGAATTTTGTGCTGATGTGTACAGTTTGTTGCCCTTGTTCAGCCAAAAATGTGAAATGAAAAGGTTGTTTAGCCTGCAGAAGAGGAGGCTCAGGGCAGACCTCATTGCTGTCTGCAACTACCTGAAGGGAGGCTGTAGCCAGGTGGGGGTTGGTCTCTTCTGCCAGGCAACCAGCAACAGAACAAGGGGACACAGTCTAGAACAAGGGGACACAGTCTCAAGTTGTGCCGGGGGAGGTCTAGGCTGGATGTTAGGAGGAAGTTGTTGGCAGAGAGAGTGATTGGCATTGGAATGGGCTGCCCAGGGAGGTGGTGGAGTCACCGTCCCTGGAGGTGCTGAAGCAAAGCCTGGCTGAGGCACTTAGTGCCATGGTCTGGTTGACTGGCTAGGGCTGGGTGCTAGGTTGGACTGGATGATCTTGGAGGTCTCTTCCAACCTGTTTGATTCTATTCTATTCTATTCTAGTCTAGTCTAGTCTAGTGTAGTCTAGTCTATTCTAAATGACTTAATGCAGTTGAATGCCTTTTATGCTGCCATTGCAGCTCATAAGCTGGAATGTTTCACAGCATTATAGTTATAAACAGCATGCCCCATCCCTGAGATCATTCCAAGTCAGGTTGTTTGGAGCTCTGAGTAACCTGCTCTATTGCAGATGTGCCTGCTGACTGCAATGGGTTGGACTAGATGACTTTTAAAGGTCCCTTGCAATTCAAACCATCCCAGGACTCTAGAAAGATGTGAAAAGCTTATAAATGCTAAAGCAGCCTAGACCTCCCCCAGCACAACTTGAGACTGTGTCCCCCTGTTCTGTTGCCTGTTGCCTGGGAGAAGAGACCAACCCCCAGCTGGCTACAACCTCCCTTCAGGTAGTTGTAGACAGCAAAAATGCAATCACAGTTCTTAATCTGCCTTTGCAAAACCCATCCATCTGCAGGCTCTATTATTTTAAAGTTGCATTCATTTAAAAATAATTAATTTGAATATTTCATACAAAAAAAAAAGGAGGAAACATTTCCTTAATGAAGGAAAGGAATTTGCAAGAGATAACATTGCCATTAATGAAGTCTAATTAGAGATTCATTTAAGACACAATCTCCTGTGCTAATTTATCATGGAACACTGATGGAGGCCTCACTTGAGACAAAAATAGTTCTTTGGAATTTTATAAATGCTCCTGTCTAAGTTAACTATTTCTGTCATTCACAAAAAAATGAGATTAGTGTGTAAGAAACCTGACTATTAGATAAAGAAAATCATTATGTGCCACACATCAGCTTGCTTGAGTTGTTTTTTTTTGTGAGGAAGGTTGTTGTGTTTTCTCATTGCTGTAGGTTTTTAAAGGAAGCACTGCACATCAGATTTTTGTCATACAATAATTCTTCCTTAATCTCTACTGAGTAGGAAGCTTCCCCCCCTCCACTCTGCCCTAGCGAGGCTACATCTGGAGTGCTGAGTCCAGTCCTAGAATCCACAGTTCAAGGGAGTCAAGGAGAGAAGCCAATAATCACAGAATCACAGAATCACAGAATCAACCAGGTTGGAAGAGACCTTCGAGATCATCAAGTCCAACCTATCACCTAACACCTTCTAATCAACTAAAGCAAAAAGTTTTGCCATTCCATGAATCCAGTCACCAGAGTGGTTCTAACCTCAGTGTTGTAACGATGCTGATAACGGGAAGGAACCAGCAGCCGTCCAGAGCACAGCAAGGCATCCTCAGGTGACAGGTAAACAGGTTCGGTGGCAGGAGACCACAACCAGGTGCACTCCAAAACCTTCTGCAGGAGCTCCAGCAAGGACACATTAGAGAGTAGCACAGGCACTGCTATGTGGGAGAAACATAATCAGAGAGGTAGGTGGGATGGCACAGGTCAAAGCAGCCTGACAAGCAGAAGAGAAGTGCAGTGCTGAGGGGCCTGGAAGAACATCTCTTTGAGGAGCTAAGGCTGAGATACCTGGACCTGTTGAACCTAGAGAAGAGCAGCCTGAGAGGGAATCTCATCAATGCTCAGGAAGACCTAAAGGATGAGGAGGCTGTAGCCAGATGGGGGTTGGTCTCTTCTGCCAGGCAACCAGCAACAGAACAAGGGGACACAGTCTCAAGTTGTGCCAGGGGAAGTATAGGCTGGATGTTAGGAGGAAGTTCTTCACAGAGAGAGTGATTTGCCATTGGAATGGACTGCCCATTCCAGTGGGAATGGGAGGTGGTGGAGTTGCTGTCCCTGAAGGTGTTGAAGAAGAGCCTGGATGAGGCACTTAGTGCCATGATCTAGTTAGTTGGATAAGGCTGGACTGGATGATCTTGGTTGGATAGGTTGGACTGGTTGGACAGGTTGGACTGGATGATCTTGGAGGTCTCTTCCAACCTGGTTCATTCTCTCATTCTATCATTCTATGATTCAATTGAAACAGTCTGGAAACCAAGAAGTTCCATCTGAACAGGAGGAGAAACTTCTTTGGTGTGAGGGTGCTGGAACAGGCTGCTCAGAGAGGTTATGGAGTCTCATTCTCTGGAGAGATTCTGAATGCACCTGGCCATTGTGCTCCTGTGCAAGCCATTGTGGGTGCCCCTGCTTTAGTAGGAGGGTTGGACTGAATAATCTCTGGACATCCCTTTCAACCTCTATCATATTCCAGTTCTATGATTCTTTCAAGGCAACATTTTCTGCCTGGGTGGACCTGTGTGCCTGACCATGTGTCCATTCATGGTACATAGAGAATAGAATAGAATCAACCAGGTTGGAAAAGACCTCTAAGATATGTGTGTGTGTGTGTGTGTGTGTGTGAGAGAGCCTACTGAGAACCAGCACTCAACTGGCCTGGGGACTGGGATCCCCAGTGGCCTCGTTTCTGTCTGTTTACTGCTGTGCTCTGCGACTTCTAACAGCACTCAGAAGCTTTTCTGATGGGACAAATTGCTCTCCCTATAATACAGATGTGCTCAGTCTGGCTGCTGTCTTCTGAAACTATCAACTTCACCATAATTTCCATAATGATAGTGTCTAGCAAACAACAACAACAAAAAAAGGAGCACTTCAATATGTTATTGACTGTTTCTGTCTGTTTCTTGCTTATCTTCTCTAATGGGCCCTGAGATTTTTTTTTTTGTGCTGTAATAGATTATGCTTAGCACATTATCAAGGAACAGAAATAATTATAAGCAGCCTTCCACAGAATAGAAAATTGACTTTGTGGTGTAGCAACAACTTCAGTCGAGAATTAATTTTGCAGGTGAATAATTTTGATGTAATGTAAAGGAAATGGAGAAAATCATCTTCTGCAGGACATGACTGTATTGGTGTCTGAATGTGTAGCAGTTGGGTGTTCCCCACTCCCTCCCACTTTGGAAATCACCCAGACTAGACTCAGCCAGCTCTGGAAATTGAATGAAGCTTATATTTACAGCTGGCACAATATACAAGCAGATATTTACAGTATATACAGCTATAGACAGAAATAGACAAGGTAAAAAAGGTAATACACAAACACAACAACCCTCCCAGAAACCTGAGTCCCCAGGAGGGGCTCCCAATCACCCTTCCACCTTCTCCCACCCCTCTGCCTTACCCTAGACATTGCTTTGTGTGCCAAGGAAGAATGGAGGGTTGGTCAGGGGGTTAGGAAGCAAGTGGATTAATCAGAGAGACAGAGGGTGAGGTTAGAGAGAAATGCAGCTCAGAGCTCAGGCAAAGAGTGACTCCCTTATCTATGTTTAGATTCTTGTTCTTATACCTCTCAGCAAGCCTATGAGTGAAGTAGACATCACCCTTGTTTCTTTTTCATGGCCTGTAATCCAGTTCTTCTCACCAAAACATTCTAGCTAGCTTCAAACTAGCACAAAATGCAAACGTGATCTATAAGAGAACTGAGGTAGACTGGAGAAGAGGAGGTTGAGGGGGAAGCTTTATCACTCTCTATGTCTGCCTGAAAGGAGATTGAAGCAAGTTGAGAGTTGGTCTTTTCTCCCAGGTAGCAAGCTACAAGGTGAGAGGAAATAGCCTCAGGTTGTGGTAGGGGAGGTTTAGATTAGTGTGATGGTTTGGGTGTTACTCACCTGCCCCACACTTAAGAAACAACAGTCAGACTAGACTTAGCAGCCCTGGAAATGGAATGAAGCTTTATATTTACAGCTTAGCACAATGTACAAGCAGATAGTTACAGTATATACAGAAACAGACAAGTTAAAAAGTAACAGAAACACAACAACCTTCCCAGAAATCTGAGTCCCCAGGAGGGGCTTCCAACCACCCTTCCACCTTCTCCCACCCCTCTACCTTACCCCAGACTTTGTGTTACGTTCAACGTGAATTCAGAGGGTCAGGCAGGGGGGTTAGGAAGCAGATGGATCAGTCAGGCAGCAAGTTAGAGTGAGAAGTTCATGCAGCCCTAGAGACAGAGAGCAAACTCTGTTATCTGTATTTGTGTTCTTGCTCTTATCCATCTCAGCAAGCCTATGAGTGCAGTAGACATCACCATTGTTTCCTTTTGACAGCCTGTCATCTAATNTCCCTTCAGATCCTGGAAGGCCACTATAAGGTCTCCTCGAAGCCTTCTCTTCTCCAGGCTGCAGAGCCCCAACTCTCTCAGCCTGTCCTCAGAGCAGAGCTGCTGCAGCCCTCTGAGCATCTTCGTGGCTCTCCTCTGGACTGGCTCCAGCAGTTCCATGTCCTTCTTGTGTTGGGGGCTCCAGAACTGCACACAGTACTCCAGGTGGGGTCTGAGGAGAGCAGAGTAAAGGGGGAGAATCCCCTCCCTTGCCCTGCTGCCCACACTGCTCTTGCTGCAGCCCAGCACAGGGTTGCTGTCTGGGCTGCATGTGCACACTGCAGGCTCATGTTGAGCTTTTCATCACCCCAAAACCCCCAGGTCCTTCTCCTCAGGGCTGCTCTCAGCCATTCACCACCCAGCCAGTGTCTGTGCCTGTGCTCTGGCAGGGAGTTTGCACTAGGTGATCTTTCAAGGTCTCTTCCAGTCCCTATTCTTCAGTGATTCTATGTCATTCTGTGAAAAATTCCTCAATAAAAGAGTGGTTAAGCCTTGGAACAGGCTTCCCAGAGCAGTGGTAGAATCACCATCCCTGGAAGCATTCAAAAACCTTGTCAGTGTGGCCCTGAGGGGCATGGTTTAGTGGTGTACTTGACAGAGCTAACAGCTCTGGGCTCAGTGATCTTGGAGATCTTTTCAACCTTAATGATTCTGTTACTGTTATTTGTATATCCACACACATATGTAGACAGTCACTACACAGGATAAATGAATCTTTTCAGCAGCTAATTCTCATCTTCTTCCATATTTATGTCATTTCTTTTAAATTGGTAACCTAAAAGGCACATCCTATTAGAAAGGGTTGTTTTGACAGGCAGGTAACTTCCTGCTGATAGACTAAGAGTTAGTTTTATGGCCTGTGGCTGCTGGTATGTGAAAATCACAGAATCATACAATCAGTCAGGGTTGGAAGGGACCACAAAGGTCAGCTAGTTCCAACCCCCCTGCCATGCCCAGGGACACCCTGCCCTAGATCAGGCTGGCCACAGCCTCATCCAGCCTGGCCTTAAACACCTCCAGCCATGGGGCCTCAACCACCTCCCTGAGCAACCCATTCCAGGCTCTCACTACTCTCATGCTCAACAACTTCCTCCTCACAGCCACTCTGAATCTCCCCACCTCCAGCTTTACTCCATTCCCCCTGGTCAGTCCCTGGGAGCCTAAAAAGTCCATCCCCAGCTCTTTTGTAGGCCCCTTTCAGATCCTGGAAGCCCACAAGAAGGTCACCTGGGAGCCTCCTGTTCTCCACACTGAACAGCCCCAACTCTTTCAGTCTGTCCTCATAGCAGAGCTGCTGCAGCCCTCTGAGCATCCCCATTGACCTTCTATGGACACACTCCAGCACCTCCACATCTTTCTTGTAATGGAGGCTCCAGAACTGGATGCAGTACTCCATATGGGGTCTCACCAGAGAGAAGTAGAGAGAGAATCACCTCCCTCGACCTGCTGGCCACACTTCTCCTGATGCAGCCCAGGATCTGGTTGGCCCTCTGGGCTGAAAAGCATCCTAGCCTTAAATGCTTCTAGGGAGTGAGGAACTACAACCTCACTGGGCAACCTGCTCCAGTGTCTCACCATCCTCACTGGAAAGAATTTCATTCTAATCTCCAGTCTAAATCTGCCCTCTTCCAGTTCAGTATTACAGTCTCACAGTATCAACAAGGTTGGAAGAGACCTCATAGATCATCAAGTCCAACCTGTTACCACAGAGCTCAAGGCTAGACCATGGCACCAAGTGCCACGTCCAATCCTGCCTTGAACAGCTCCAGGGACGGCGACTCCACCACCTCCCTGGGCAGCCCATTCCAGTGTCCAATGACTCTCTCAGGGAAGAACTTTCTCCTCACCTCAAGCCTAAATTTCCCCTGGCGTAGCCTGAGGCTGTGTCCTCTTGTTCTGGTGCTGGCTGCCTGAGAGAAGAGAGCAACCTCCTCCTGGCTACAACCACCCCTCAGGTAGTTGTAGACAGCAATAAGGTCTCCCCTGAGCCTCCTCTTCTCCAGGCTAAACAATCCCAGCTCCCTCAGCCTCTCCTCGTAGGGCTGTGCTCGAGGCCTCTCACCAGCCTCGTTGCCCTTCTCTGGACACGTTCAAGCATCTCAATGTCCCTCTTAAACTGGGGGGCCCAGAACTGGACACAGTACTCAAGGTGTGGTCTAACCAGTGCAGAGTACAGGGGCAGAATGACCTCCCTGCTTCTGCTGGCCACACCATTCCTGATGCAGGCCAGGATGCCATTGGCTCTCTTGGCCACCTGGGCACACTGCTGGCTCATGTTCAGGGAGGTATCAATCAGCACCCCCAGATCCCTCTCTGTCTGGCTGCTCTCCAGCCACTCCGACCCCAGCCTGTAGCTCTGCAAAGTCATTGTCCTTCACTGTATCACTATAAGGCCTTGTAAAAGGTGCCTCCCCAGCTCTCTTGCTGCTCCTTCAGGTGTTGGAAGGTTGCCCTACGGTCTCCCCAGAGCCTTCTCTTCTCCAGGCTGAACAGCCGCAACTCTCTCAGACTGTCCACATGGGGGAGGCGCTCCAGATCTTAATCATCTTTGTGGTCTCCTCTGGACCCACTCCAACAATCCCATGTCCTTCATGTGCTGGGAACACCAGAACTCGATGCAGTGCTCCAGGTGGGGGTCTCAGCAGAGCAGAGCAGAGGGGCAGAATTCCCTCCCTGTCCTTCTGCTCTCACTGCTTTGGATGCAGCCCAGCACATGGCTGCCTTCTGGACTGCCAGAGGCCATCACTGGCTCATAGTGAGTTTGTCATCAACTGACACTCCCAAGTCCTTCTCCAGACTGCAAAATGCCTCAGCCATTCACATAAATAACATTCAGTGAACACTTTGCTGCCCTGGGCAATCACCTGCTCTGTCTGCTTGAAAGAAGGAGGTTGCCTTCTAATGCTTCATTAGAAAAGCATTAAGCAGTTTCAGCCTAGCACTGCACTTGCTTTTGAAAAGAGGAGGAATAGAATCCTTAAAAAAAATGTGGTTGGGCTTTATTTGACTTTTTAGTTTGTTGTTGTTTTTTTTCCATAGAAATAGTTGGATTCCAGGCCACACCTTCAGTACTGTGTCCTGTTCTGGGCTCCTCAACTCAAGAGAGATGTTGAAGTGCTGGAAGGTGTCCAGAGAAGGGCAATGAAGCTGTTGTAAGGCCTGGAACACAAACCCTATGAGGAGAGGCTGAGGGAGCTGGGGGTGTTTAGGTTGGAGAAGAGGAGGCTCAGGAGTGACCTCATTTCTGTCTACACTACCTGAAGGGAGGCTGTAGCCAGGTGAGGTTGGTCTCTTCTGCCAGGCAACCAGCAACAGAACAAGGGGACACAGTCTCAAGTTGTGCTGGGGGAGGTCTAGGCTGGATGTTAGGAGGAAGTTGTTGGCAGAGAGAGTGATTGGCATTGGAATGGGCTGCCCAGGGAGGTTGTGGAGTCACCATCCCTGGAGGTGTTGAAGAAAAGCCTGGCTGAGGCACTTAGTGCCATGGTCTGGTTGACTGGATAGGGCTGGGTGCTAGGTTGGACTGGATGATGTTGGAGGTCTCTTCCAACCTGGTTGATTCTATGATTCTATGATTCCACAACCACAAGCATGACAAAAAGTCTTTTACCTCCCTTCCTTATTGAGTGTCTGCATGTTCAGGTTTTAGAAGTAAACCAAGAACTTTTAATGGCAAAAGAAACCCTAATTAATGTAGAGCTAAGTTATGCAAGTGGGAGGTAGAGATTGCTTGGATAACTTATGAAGAGAGTTGTTGCAAAATTCTGATTAGCTTGCCCCAGGGACTTGGTCAAGGCCCCACAGATCAGTATGATCAAAGGCAATGCCACATGGACTCCAGACGATTCAATGTGAATTATGCCAGAGACCTTTATTGATCATTCAGCTCTCAATAAATAGCCTCAGGGCATAAGGCACACACCTATACATTAGCATAATTAGTCAAGAACAACCCACTCCATCAGCATAAACCACACCTTGTTTTCCTCATTAACGAGGTGTCCATTATCTATCCTTTCTGAATCTCAGAATCATAGAATCAAGCAGGTTGGAAGAGACCTCCAAGATCATCCAGTCCAACCTAGCACCCAGCCCTATCCAATCAACCAGACCATGGCAATAAGTGCCTCATCCAGGCTTTTCTTGAACACCTCCAGGGATGAGGTGGGGTTAAGAGATAATGTAGCCAGCAGCTTGTGGGAGCCAAGATTAGCATATGCCTTATCAAAGGTCCTATCAAAGGAGTCTACAAATACCTGAAGAGTGGCTGTCAGAAGGATGAAGCCAGTCTCTTCAGTGATACCCACTGACAAGATGAGGCACAATAGATGTAAACTCAACAGAGGCTCTGGCCAACCAATCTAAGGTAGAGCGTCCCTGCCCGTGGCAGGGGGGTTGGAACTGGATGATCCTTGTGGTCCCTTCCAACCCTGACTGATTCTGTGATTCTCTCCAGCACCAAAATGTCCTTACAATGAAAGGTTCAAAACTGAACACTGCATTCTGTGATTCTGTGAACAGGAAATTCCATCTCAATGTGAGAATTATTTGTTTTCAGTGTTAGGGTGCTGGAGCCCTGGAGCAGGTTGCCCAGAGAGGTTGTGAAGCCTCCTTTTTTCTGGAGAGATTCCACACATACCTGGATGTATTCTTGTGTGACCTGCCCAAAGTTGTCCTGCTTTGCAGGGAGGTTTGGACTCAATCTGTGGAGCTCCCTTCCAACCTCTAGCATTTATAGTTCTATGATTCTATGATTAATCAGAGATCTGAGGTCCTCCTGAGTACATTTTAACCAGCTAATGGTTTCAACATAAAAGGATGAACTTTATCACAAGTGGTCTCTTCTGTTGCTGAAGTGTGTGGACAAAAAGAAAGAAATCTTCCCAGCTCAAAGTGAGTTTTCACTATGGCGTTCCAGAGGCACCCCAGTTGCTGCTTGAGTGATGTAGACAACCCACATACATTTGGGGCTCAGCAAACCTTTGAGACCTTGTTCTTAGCTGCATTAAAAGCCTCTTTTGTCAGATTTACAGAGAGTGGAGGGAAGCCTCCAGCTCCAGACACTGTGTTGTAATTGCTTTCTGGTTTGCATATGTCAAAGACATAATAAACATCATAACAATATCATTACTCTTCAAGCTGCAAATTAAGACTAAAATAGCCTTAAGAGCCTGTTCAAAACCCCACATTAGCTACCATAATTTCATGGTATTTGTATAATAAGTCATTATTAACCTTATAAGAATTATCTCAGAAATAGTATTCACAGGTGAGTGAGCAACACTTGAACAAAATGCCAGGGGACAGGCTTTGGTTCTCCAAAGAAATCCTTCTGAAGCAACTGTAAGTGTTTAAATCAGAGGTGTACATGAAGTAGCACAAGTGGAAAATAAGACTGGCACATCAAACATCATAAAGGGAAGGGAAAGAGCTTTTATTTTCCATTTGAACAGAGGCAAAACTTTGCTGTACTAATCCATTTCTTTTTTGTTTGGTTTGGTTTGGTATTATTAAATATATTTTCAAAACTAAATAAATTCACAGCATCACAGCATCACAGGATGTTAGGGGTTGGAAGGGACCCAAGGAGATCATCAAGTCCAACCCTCCTGCCTCCTGCTCCTCCAGAGCAGGACCACACAATCTAGCACAGATCACAGAGGAACACATCCAGACAGGCCTTGAAAGTCTCCAGAGAAGAAGACTCCACAACCTCTCTGGGGAGCCTGTTCCAGTGCTCTATGGCACTTAAAGGAAAGAAGTTCCCCCTTGTGTTGAGGTGGAATCTCTTGTTCTGCAATTTACACCCATTGCTCCTTGTCCCATCCTAGGGAGCAAGTGAGCAGAGGCTGTCCCCCTCCTCCTGACCAGCCCTCAGATGTTTATATAAACATCTCTCTCAGTCTTTCTTCATAGCAGAGATGTCATCCTTGTAGCTTCCATTGGACTCTCTCCAGAGGATCCCCATCTCTCTTGAACTGGGAAGTTCACATCTGGTCATAGTGTTACAGAATCACACAAACACAGAATGTCAGGGACTGGAAGGGACTTCAAAAGCTCATCCAGTCCAACCCCCCTGCCAGAGTAGGATCACCTATACCAGATCACACAGGAAGATCTTGAATATCCGCAGAGAGGAAGACTCCACAACTCCCCTGGGCAGCCTGTTCCAGTGTTCTGTCACCCTCACAGGGAAAAAAAAATTCTTCCTCATGTTTACATGGAACCTCCTATGCCTCAGCTTCCACCCATTGCCCCTTGTCCTGTCATTGAGCATCACTGAGCAGAGCCTGGCTCCATCCTCCTGGCACTCATCCCTTACATATTGATAAACATTGATAAGGTCATCTCTCAGTCTCCTCCCAGCTAAAAAGCCCCAACTCTGTGTCCAGTTCTGGGTGATGGAACATGTCCAGAGAAGGGCAACAAGGCTGGTGGGAGGCCTGGAACACAAACCCTATGAGGAGAGGCTGAGGGAGCTGGGGGTGTGCAGCCTGGAGAAGAGGAGGCTCAGGGCAGACCTCATTGCTGTCTACAACTACCTGAAGGGAGGCTGNCAGGTGTGGTGTCACCAGCGCAGAGTAGAGGAGGAGAAGAAGCCCTGCATGAACCCGTGCTGACTGAGCCTGATCCCTCCATGACCCTGCACTTGCTGTATGAGCACACCTGAGATCATAGAATCATAGAATCAACCAGGCTGGAAGAGACCTTCAAGATCATCCAGGCCAACCTAGCACCCAGCCCTAGCCAATCAACCAGACCATGGCACTAAGTGCCTTAGCCAGGCTTTTCTTCAATACCTCCAGGGATGGCGACTCCACCACCTCCCTGGGCAGCCCATTCCAACAGCACATCACTCTCTCTGTGAAGAACTTCCTCCTAACATCCAGCCTAGACCTCTCCCAATTAACTACTCCATAATCTTCCCCTCTACTGAGGTCAGGCTGGCAGGCCTGGAGCTCCTCGAATCCTCCTTTTGGCACTTTTTGTAGGTGAGGTGTCCCCTTGCCAGGCCTCCACTCATTTGGCACCTCCTGTGTTAACCAGAACTGCTGATACATGATGGAGAGCAGCTTGGCCAGCAACTCTGCCGGCTCTCTCATCACTCTTGGGTGAACCAGCCTCACAGACTTGTGAGTATCCAAATAGCCAAACAAGTTGGTAAATGCTTCCTCCTGACTTCTGAGGAGTTGATGCTCCTCTCCATCTCTACCAGGAGGCTGAATACCCTGGAGATAATGGGCCTGACTATTAAAGACTGAGGCAAAGAAGTTGTTAAGTACCTCAGCCTTTTCCTCATAACTGCTAGCAGTGTTTTCCCCTGCATCCAATAAAGGGTGGATATTTTCCTTGACCTTCTTTCTGTGCTTAATGGATCTGTAAAACTATTTCTTGTTATCCCTCATGGCAGTGGCCAAATTAAGTTCTAGCTGGGCTCTTGCCTTTCTGGTGTTCTCTCTGCATGACCTAACTAGACCTTTGCACTCTTCTGGAGTTCCCTGCCCCTCTTTCCAAAGGTGGTAAATTCTCCTTCTTATTTTTTTTATCTCTCCTGAGCCCCTGCAAGAGCTCCCAGTTCAGCCAGAGAGAAATTAAGGGAGTAGAAGATAGGTTTTGTTCACTCAAGTTGAATATTCTTAATTCCCTAAATTGCTGTCCAATGAAAGCCATTTTTAACTCACACATTTTGATTGATTTTGTTACTAATCCAGAAGTGAAATACCTTCAGCAAAGGGTTTTATGTATGCACATGGAGTACCTTGACTTCATTTCTAAGTGAGGAAAAAAAAAAGACAGAAAGAAACCCACCTAATTAACTGTTTAATAATGCTTTTGTTATTTCCTTTATGATGTTCATAATTGCATTGCTGATTCTTAATTAAAGATGTATTCTGTGAAATATGTCACATAAATAATCCTGCTGAGCTGTACTTCAATAACTATTCATCATTCATTTAGCAGGTACAAAGGGCAGAGGAAACAATTACTGCAATGAGGCTTAGGCAAGGCAGAGCAGAGCAGAGGAGACTTTGCACAGCATCTCATTGTCTCATTTAATCCACTGAAGGGTTTAGAATGGACCCTGTTTTAACAGAAAAAGGCAGATTTACTGTTTGTAGAGTTATAGAATCAGCCAGGTTGGAAGAGACCTCCAACATCATCCAGTCCAACCTAGCACCCACCCCTATCCAATCAACCAGACCATGGCACTAAGTGCCTCAGCCAGGCTTTTCCTGAACACTTCCAGGGATGGTGACTCCACCACATCCCTGGGCAGTGCCTGACCAAAAGCAGAAGAAAAAAGAAAGAAAAAAATAATGTAGTGATTCAAAGACCATCATTCATAGAATCAAACAGGTTGGAAGAGACCTCCAAGCTCATGCACTCCAACCTAGCGCCCAGCCCTGTCCAATCAACTACACCATGGCACTAAGTGCCTCACCACATTCCACAGCTAGACTGAGAATTGGTTCCTGAGTGAAGCCTCTAACTACTCTAAACCTTCTTCTCTCTGTTTTATCTGAGCATGACGTTGTGTTGAATGGAATATCTCCTCAGTCTGGTCAATCTTTGCCCCCTCCCAACGTCTTGTAGACCCCAAAGTCTGTTCACTGAGATAGGAGAGTGAGAAAAAGAGAAAATCTTGACAAACACTGCACTGTTCTGCAGTAGATGGAACTTCTCTGTGTTACCAGCATTGCTTTGGTGACAAATCTGAACCACATCACGATACCAGCTGCTAGGAAGAAAATGAGCTCGATCGCACTGGTACAACCAGGTGGACAACACGGAGTTGAATGTTTCAATTTAGCAGCAGATTTATCTGATGCTACACAATAGCCTATGACCAAATAAACAAATTCTTTTAGAACATGCTAAAGTTTCCCATGATACCTCAGATACTTAAAAAGGAAAAGCATTTTGGCTATATTATTTGAAAGGATTTGTAGGACAAGGGAGGTGGTTATTCCCCTGTACTCAGCACTGGTCAGGCCACACCTTGGGTGCTGTGTCCAGTTCTGGGCTCCTCAACTCAAGAGAGACGTTGAGGTGCTGGAAGGTGTCCAGAGAAGGGCAACAAAGCTGGTGAGGGGCCTGGAACACAGCCCTGTGAGGAGAGGCTGAGGGAGCTGGGGGTGTGCAGCCTGGAGAAGAGAAGGCTCAGGGGTGACCTCATTGCTGTCTACAACTACCTTAAAGAAGGCTGAAATCAGGTGGGGGTTGGTCTCTTCTGCCTGAAAACCAGCAATAGAACAAGGGGACACAGTCTCAAGTTGTGCCAGGGGAGGTCTAGGCTGGATGTTAGTAGGAAGCTGTTGGCAGAGAGAGTGATTGGCATTGGAATGGGCTGCCCAGGGAGGTGGTGGAGTCACCGTCCCTGGGGGTGTTCAGGAAAAGCCTGGCTGAGGCACTTAGTGCCATGGTCTAGTTGACTGGATAGGGCTGGGTGCTAGGTTGGACTGGATGATCTTGGAGGTCTCTTCCAAGCTGGTTGATTCTATTCTGTTCTATTTCTATTCTATTCTATGTGTACCCCATGAGGAGGTTGTTTAGAACATACTTGTCCAGGCAGGATTATTCCATGTGTTAAGTACTTAGAGAACAAAGCCCTAGAATGGAGTTCTCTGAAGGTATTTATAGAACCCTTCAAAAAAGAGACTGATGGAGAAACACCTCAAATCTTGGCAGAGTTCAACTCCCAAAGTGAAACATTCCTTTACGAGCATTCTACTCTTGAATGTTTTCCCCCAAGATTTTTTGTTTCCACAACATGCATCATCAAATAAGCTGAATGAATTACAGCTCTGTTTTCGCTTGGATTGATGATAGTTCAACCTTTCCTTTCATTGCAGCTGCCTCTGGGGATAAAATGGTTCAGAATTAATTTATCTTTCTTGGCTTTTCTTCCTGTTCCTGACACCTGCTAATTTTATGGCCTATCCCAAGCACACCTGAACATCTGGGAGCTTTCTCTTTGTATGTTACTATGGATAACTGCTCAAATTGTAAGGAAAAGTTGTATGGAAATTGTATGTGTCCAGTTCTGGGCTCGTCAAGTCAAGAGAGATGTTGAGATACTGGAACGTGTCCAGAGAAGGGCAACAAATCTGGTGAGGGGCCTGGAGCACAGCCCTGTGAGGAGAGGCTGAGGGAGCTGGGGGTGTGCAGCCTGTAGAAGAGGAGGCTCAGGGCAGACCTCATTGCTGTCTACAACTACCTGAAGGGAGGCTGTAGCCAGGTGGGGTTGGTCTCTTCTACCGGGAAACCAGCAACAAAACACAGGGACACAGCCTCAAGTTGTGGTGGGGGAGGTCTAGGCTGGATGTTAGGAGGAAGTTGTTGGCAGAGAGAGTGATTGGCATTGGAATGGGCTGCCCAGGGAGGTGGTGGAGTCACCATCCCTGGAGGTGTTGAAGGAAAGCCTGGATGAGGCACTTAGTGCCATGGTCTGGTTGAGTGGATAGGGCTGGGTGCTAGGTTGGACTGGATGCTNGACTGAAAGAGTTGGGGCTGCTCAGTCTGGAGATGAGGAGGCTCCCAGGTGACCTTCTTGTGGCCTTCCAGGATCTGACAGGGGGCTACAAAAAAGCTGGGGAGGGACTTTTTAGGCTGTCAGGGAGTGACAGGACTGGGGGGAATGGAGTAAAGCTGGAGGTGGGGAGATTCAGAGTGGATGTGAGAAGGAAGTTGTTGAGCATGAGAGTGGTGAGAGTGGAGAGAATGGTTGCCCAGGGAGGTGGCTGAGGCTCCATCCCTTAAGGTGTTTAAGGTAAGGCTGGATGAGGCTGTGTCCATCCTGATGTAGGGTAGGGTGTCCCTGGGCATGTCAGGGGGGTTGGAACTGGATGATCCTTGTGGTCCCTTCCAACCCTGACTGATTCTGTGATCTGTCAGAAATCCTCAGTCACTTAGACAATAAAGCAAGGACCAAGTTCTCTCCGTACCTTGCACTGTTTGCATTTTCCTATGCAGTTTCCTGTTCAGAGTACCTGTAAGGGGTAACAGCAGGACCCAGCACTGATCCCTGGGGGACTCCACTAGTTACAGCTCTCCAGCTGGACCTAGCACCATTGATCACCACTCTTTGAACCCTATCTCATAACCAGTTCCTAATACACCTCACTGTCTGCTCTTCCATCCCACACTTCCTGAGCTTGCTCACAAGGATGCCATGGGAAATGGTGTCAAAGGCCTTGCTAAGGTCAAGGTAGACTACATCCACTGATGAAGGTGTTTTTTTCTCATGAGCTCCATTGTACTTCTTGAACAAAGGCAAGGATTGATGTAATGAAAGTTAAAAGTTCATTTGCAATTGATTCTCTTCCATATTAATATTTTAGCCTCCGTAATTAATTTCTAAGCCTCCTGTAATATTTTCAAGTAAAATTAATTTGGTGGTTTTCTTTAAAAATAGAAAACTGAGTCTCTAAATGGCACTGCTCATTTTAAAACTGGCGGGAAGCAGTCAGCTCCTCATTTACCATCACAGGAGAAGCTGACCTATATTGGAAATGCTAACGATGCTACTGACATTTGGAAGAGTTTTATGCCCCAAAGTTAAAGAAAATACATGACTTCTTCTAGGGATGATTTTTTTTTATGCTCTCTAATGGGAAGCCTCACTTAGGCTTTTAAACTTCATTAAAAATAAGGGTGTGCTGTATTATTTTAAGTGGCCTCTCTGATCAAGGAGGATCTTTTTTTTTCCCCTCCCCGTGGGTGATTTTTTTCCTTCCATTTTAATTTCCCTTTTTTTTTCTTTTTTTGTATTAAGGACTTTCTCTGGATTTTTAACTGTCATTTTGAATATGATGTTGTTCTTTCCTAAATCATGGGTTATGATTTTTATTTAATTAATTTAATAGCTATTGTAAGCTCAAAACCATAGAATCAGAGAATCATACAATCAGAGAATCAAACAGTCATACAACCATACAATCAACCAGGTTGGAAGAGACCTCCAAGCTCATCCCAGGCAACCAGCAACAGAAGAAGGGGTCTCAAATTGTGCTGAGGAGGTCTAGGCTGGATGTTAGGAGGAAGTTGTTGGCAGAGAGAGTGATTGGCATTGGAATGGGCTGCCCAGGGAGGTGGTGGAGTCGCCATCCCTGGAGGTGTTGAAGAAAAGCCTGGCTGAGGCACTTAGTGCCATGGTCTAAATGACTGGATAGGGCTAGGGGCTAGGTTAGACTGGATGATTGTGGAGATCTCTTCCAACCTGATTGATTCAATGGTTCTATTATCCAACCTAGCACCCAGACCTGTCCAATCAACTAGACCATGGCACTAAGTGCCTCATCCAGGCTTTTTTGAACACCTCCAGGAACAGTGACTAATCTGACTACATTAGTAAGAGCTGTACCAGGAAGTTGAGAGAGGTTCTCATTGTGGTCCCCTCTGCAGTAGTCAGGCCAGATCTGGAGTATACTGTCCAGTTCTGGGTTTTCCAGTTCAAGAGACAGAGAACTATTGGAGAGAGTCATCAGAGGCTACAGAGGTGCTGAAGGGCCTGGAACATCTCTGTGAGGAGAAAAGGCTGAGATGCTTGGGGCTGTTGAGCCTAGAGCACAGCAGCCTGAGAGAGGATCTGATCAATGCTCAGCAAGAGCTGAAGGGTAGGGGCAGGAGGATGAAGACATACTCGTGTCAGTGGTGCCCAATGACAGGTCAAGGGACAAAGGGCAAAACCTTAAACCTAGGATGTTCCATCTGACCAGGAGGAGAATATTTATTGGTTTGAGGGTTCTGGAGCCCTGGAGCAGGCTGCCCAGAGAGGTTGTGGAGTCTCCCTGTCTGAAGAGATTGCAAACCTGTCTGGAGATTGTGCTCCTGTGCAAGCTTCTGTGGGTGCCTCTGCCTTAGCAGTGGGATCGAGGAGATGATTTCCAGAGGTCCCTTCCATCCCCAAGCATTCTCTGATTTTGTGACTGCATCAAATCTTGGGTTTGTTGTGGTTTGTTTTTTCTTATTTATCTCCTCCAAGCACCTTTGATTCCTTTAACACTTCCCACATTTGCATGAAAATGTGTCTAAGAGGTTGATGTCTTGGGTTCATTTTTTCACTTGCATTCCCATTCTCCTCTTTTAACCATCACAGTTGTTTACTTTGGGAGCACTTTAGATATCACAGAAAAGCATTATGGCTCTGGGAGAGAGGTAAACAGCATGAATAGGAGAGTTATTTGTAGCAAAGATGCTTGTTATGCAAACTTCCTTTCAGAAAAACAAGATAGGAGTTGTTCAGGCAGTGTGACAGGAAGAAACTACTTTGTAAGGTTTTCTGCATGCCAAGATCTTTTGCAATGGTTTCTCAAGCTTTGGAAGAACTCTTTTTTTTTCTCCTGTGCTGCTGCCACATGCAGCAATAGCAAAGCTATCCTGCACCTACATCATCTGTCACCAAAGATGCCTAGAAATGTTTAAGTAACTTGCAAGTCTGGATCCACAGACTTCTCAGAGTAACTGAACTGCTCAGCATTTAGCTGCAATTAAACCCTGATCACCTACATTTAGTTGTAATTTATTGAGATATGATAAGTTACAGAGAAGCATGCTTAGTTGCAGCAAAAGAGTGAAGTTTTGAGTCCAGCTCTGGTTTGCCAGTTCAGGAGAGATGGGGAGCTACTGGAGACCATCCAGCAGAAGGTATAAAGATGCCAAGGAGCCTACAGCATCTCTGTGAGGAAAGGTTGGACTGGATGATCTTGGAGGTCTCTTCCAACCTGGTTGATTCTGTGATTCTATGATTCTGTGACCTGGAGCTGCTGAGACTGGAGAAGAGCAGCCTGAGAGGGGACCTTCTCAGTGTTCAGCAAGAGCTAGAGGGTGAGGGGCAGGAGGGTGGGGACAGACTCTTTTCAGTAGTGCCCAGCAGCAGGACAAGTGGTAACAAGGGGCATAAACTGGAACCTGGAAGTTTCTATTTGGACAGGAAGAGAAACCTCTTTGCTGTGAGGGTGCTGGAGCCCTGGAGCAGACTGCCCAGAGAGGTTGTGGAGTCTCCTTGTCTGGAGAGATCCCAAACCCACCTGGGCATTGTAATCCTGAGCAAGTTGCTGTGGGTGACCCTGAGCAGTGGAGTTAGACTGGATGATGTCCACAGGTCTCTTTCACTCCCACCATGCTGAGATGCTGTGATTTTGTCTGCCACCTACCCAAGCTGCTAACATTGTTTTGTTTGTGTTAGTACTTTGCAAACTGGATTGGTTCTTACTTCTAGAAAACTACATCAACAGAGATAATATTTTTTGGCCTTTTCTTTAACAGGCAGGGAAAATAGTTCCATCTGTGGAGGGAAAATGGTCTGCTCAACCAGACTGTAGAGTAAACTGAAATATTGCAATGGTAGCAGGACAGCTGGGACCCAGTATGTAAAACCCTTTCTCTCAGAGATGTTCCTCAAGAAAGAATGCAAAGCAGATATCCTTGGGGGGGAAACACAGCAATACATCTACCTGATTGCCCACAGAAGTCTTATGCAGTAGGAGCAGTGAGAATTCTAGAACTGCTGAGCAGCAGGAAGCAGTTGCCTTCAAATATTTATCACCTTAGACCATAGGACCATTCCCTTTGCACAGGTTGGAAAAAAAGCCTGGAGGAAAATTCAGGTGAAGGAAAAGGTCTGGGAAACTGCTTGCTGGCCTTGATAGTCTAGGACAGAGAATGCAGGAGTTAAGAAACTACTAGTCTGATGAAAACAGGCCTCTGAAGGGAGAAGAAAATGGGTCTGAAAATTGGTAAGGCTGGGAGAGTTGAGTCATAAAATTATAGAATCAAGCAGGTTGAAAGAAACCTCCAAGATCCTCCAGGCCAACCTAGCACCCAGCNCAGGGCTGTGCTCCAGGCCCCACAGCAGCTTTGTTGCCCTTCTCTGGACACATTTCAGTATCTCAACGTTTCTCTTGAATTGTGGAGCCCAGAACTGGACACAGCACCCAAGGTGTGGCCTGACCAGTGCTGAGTACAGGAGCAGAATAACTTCCCTTGTCCTACTGGCCACACTGCTCCTGATCCAGGCCAGGATGCCATTGGCTCTCTTGGCCACCTGGGCACACTGCTCACTCACAGAGACAAAGACACACAAAACAAGAGCCAACCCAACCCTTGATGGCAATGACTGCACCACTGGCACCACTGATACTGGGGACAGGCAATGAGCATGTCTCAGAGTGGACTTAGAAGCCAATGGATTCTGAAACTTGACTCCAGAACACACAATTCAGCTTCAAAGGCAGAAGGGGCAGAGTTTTCCTGGAACAGCAGCCATTGAGGAAGGGGCTTGACCGTGGTGATCCCTCAGCTTTCTCCTGAAGATGCCATCCATGGCTGCAATCCCTTGTTGGGCAGTCTGGGGCTACCTACCCTGTCTGCGCCCCCTCACAGATGCCACCTCTGCCTTCCTGCCCTGCATGATGAGGCAGAATCTGTGGCAGTACCTTTGGTATGCCCAGGAGCAAATATCAGAGAGAGGCTTTCTGCAGCTCAGCCCTTGACAGTGACTCTGCTCATGAGCTTCTACCTGCTAGACTCAGCCCCTGGCTATGCAAACCTGCCCTGAACTCCAGAAAGTGCCTCACTGAGCAAACTGAGCTGGAAGTCAAACCCTGAACAGGATCAGTTCTGGTCTAGCTGACACACATTTTACACAGTGAACAAAGCGATTTTCCTGTAGACTTTGAGATGATTTGATAATATATCTTTGAAATACCATTCCTAATGGTGCAAGAAATGGTTTCCTAGTTCTTGGATTTAGAAAACAATCCTACTTAATGTATTCATGTCCCAGCTTAGTAAGAATATCAAGAGATTTATTTAGAGGGTTTTTATTTGAAGAAACTAGTCTGTGTCTTAGAACAAAGGAGAGAAAGAATCATGTTTCTGCAGCTTGAATTTGGAGGGAAAAAAACCCACTTGTTTATGTTAGTGCTTTATGTTTTTGCCATTTCTCTGTGCTTTGTGTCTGAAATTTCACACAATATATAGGAACCAAAAATACTCCTCCGAAATAGAGTGAAAGAGAGTGGGGGTGCTGGTAGAGAGTAGCTGAAGATGAGCCAGCAGTGTGCCCAGGTGGGCAGGAGAGCCAATGGCATCCTGGCCTGTATGAGGAACAGTGTGGCCAGTAGGACAAGGGAGGTTCTTCTGCCCCTGTACTCAGCACAGGTCAGGCCACACCTTGAGTGCTGTGTCCAGTTCTGGGCTCCTCAATTCAAGAGAGATGTTGAGGTGCTGGAACGTGTCCAGAGAAGGGCATTGAAACTGGTGAGTGGCCTGGAACACAGCTCTGTGAGGAGAGGCTGAGGGAGCTGTGGATGTTTAGCCTGGAGGAGAGGAGGCTCAGGGGTGACCTTATTGCTGTCTACAACTACCTGAAGGGAGGTTGTAGCCAGGTGGGGTTGGTCTCTTCTGCCAGGCAACCAGCAACAGAAGAAGGGGACACAGTCTCAAGTTGTGCTGGGGGAGGTCTAGGCTGGATGTTAGGAGGAAGTTGTTGGCAGAGAGAGTGATTGGCATTGGAATGGGCTGCCCAGGGAGGTGGTGGAGTTGCCATCCCTGGAGGTGTTGAAGAAAAGCCTGGCTGAGGCACTTAGTGCCATGGTCTGGTTGATTGGCCAGGGCTGGGTGCTAGGTTGGACTGGCTGAGCTTGGAGGCCTCTTCCAACCTGCTTGATTCTATGATTCTATGAAATTAGGAAGCAATTCTTCACATTGCTCAGAAAGTGGCTGGGCATCAATCTGTTGGTGGTGAGCAATTGTTGTCCTCTGTATCACTTGTTTCTTTGGGTTTTATTTTCCTCTTCTTTCAATTTTTGGTACAATCATCAGTAAATATGCAGCAGTGGCTCCATTTATATTGTCTACTCACAGCTCATTTGGAAGATGAGAGTTGAAAGCTAACAGTTTTGCACTTGTAGTGTTGATGTTAATGATGTGTAACAATTAACTGTTAGCATGAAACACCTTGTGAGTGAATGAATCCAGTGAAGTTTGATTAGAGAGCTTCAAAGTAGCCAGATCTGTCATTCTTTCAAATGCTCCCAGCACAGTGATCTCAAATTTCCTCCTGATGCAGCACATCACACTTCTGAAGTGCAAAGACCATTAGAAGAGAAACATTCAGACTGAAGTAACAAGGCTGGATGACGTTTGAAAGGCCTGAAAATGAGGCAGCTGTTTCCCACCGTTTTTCACTGATGTGCTGCAAATTATCACCTCCCTGAGCTTTTCAAAGGAGTGCCACATCCTGCTACTTCCCTGCTTTATTGTGCACTGAGATGTGCTGAAGGAACTCTCCAAGCTTATCCATGGGAGTTCAATTATTTTGCTAATAATCAGCTGCTACTTAACTTTATTTAATAAGAAAAAAAAATAGATCTCTGGAAATTTGGTCTTGCTTTAATTTTCAGTATGCAATTGAGCCACTGTCCCTGGAGGTGTTGAAGAAGGTCCTGGATGAGGCACTTAGTGCCATGGTCTGGTTGACTGGATAGGGCTGGGTGCTAGGTTGGACTGGATGATCTTGGAGGTCTCTTCCAATCTGGTTGATTCTATTCTATTCCATTCTGTTCTATTCCATTCCATTCCATTCCATTCCATTCCATTCCATTCTATTCTATTCTATTCCATTCTATTCTAATTTGCCATTCTGTAACTGAATCACAGAATTAACCTGGTTGGAAATCACCTCTAAGATCGTCAAGTGCAACCTATCACCCCACCCTTCTAATTACCTAACCCATGGCACTAAGTGCCTCATCCAGCCTCCTCTTATACACCTCTGATTGGTAACCTGCCAGTAAAACCATGAAGACCTGACTTAAAGTGGTGTTTGAAACCTGGGAGAAGCAGAGTAGGGTCTGTGAGTGTAGCAGTTGGAATGTAGAGGCACACAGGATCATAGAGTCATAGAATCAGTCAGGGTTGGAAGGGACCACAAGAATCAGCTAGTTCCAACCCCCCTGACATGCCCAGGGACATCCTACCCTAGATCAGGATGGACACNTCAATAAGGTCTCTTCCACCCTGAGCCATTCTGTGATTCAGTAACTCTGTGAGTATTATAAGAGCCAAAGGTACATCAGAGGAGGCTTTGTTCACCAAGGAAACGCAGCCTTTGGCTCTGGGGAAGAAGTGCTGGTATTCCTCATATTCCACACAGGACAAGCACTGTGGGCTTGTTCCAGACTAACACCAACTAACAAACAAAATGAAGTACCTCCTCCAGGCTGAGCAATTTTGTAGTTTCAGACAAGACAAACTGAGTTAAATTGGTCCCCCTCATGAATCACTGCTTTTGTAAACATATCTTCTTCTTCTCCCCCCTGCCCCCGCCCCAATCCTGGTTATTTCCAATGACAAATTCGATTCAAAACTTTGTTTTTAAGGTAGGATGGGAGATAGGAAGGAAATGAAACTTTATGAATGATTAATTTAAGCCCCATCTATTTAGCTCTGCAAAGAAGCTGTCAATTTTTTTTAGTCTGTGCTTTTTCCTTGTTCATCTGGTTTCAACACTTCATACTTTAGAATTCTGCCAGCTCCTGCCAGTAAAGAAAATCTGTCTTTTTTTTTTTTCCCCCCCTGTCAGTTATGAAGGAAGTGACAATAATTTTATGAGCCTGATTTATTACATTAGAAAGCACAACAAAGATGAGGGAATTAATCAAACGATGCCAAACTGATGTTAGATAAACTATGACATTTTGGAGTTCTACATTTGTAGTAAATAGGATACATCTGGGAGTAAACTAGACCATATCTGATTAGATTAAAAAAGAATAGCCATGACTTCTTCCTGGTAATTGTCACCTAAAGCAAATGAATTAAAGGCCCCACCAAGCACAGCTAACCTAATAACACTGCTGTATAATGAAACCCTTCAAACCATGGCTTTCCATTCTATTAGAACAGCTGCAAATATTGTTGGCTTACTACATATTGCCAGTTACAGACTGCATGGAAGATGTGAAGGAACTCATTGTTAACAAATGAAGGCTCCAGAAAGGTCTGAACAGAATCACAGAATCATAGAATCAACCAGGTTGGAAGAGACCTCCAAGATCATCCAGTCCAACCTAGCACCCAGCCCTGTCCAACCAACCAGACCATGGCACTAAGTGCCTCATCCAGGCTTCAACACTCCCAGGGATGGTGACTCCACCACCTCCCTGGGCAGCCCATTCCAATGCCAATCACTCTCTCTGTGAAGAACTTCCTCCTAACATCCAGCCTATACTTCCCCCACACCACTTTCCCCTTTCCTCTTTAACAGGATCTGCAGTAAGGCAGAGGGGAACCTCATGAAGTTCAGCAAGGGCAAGTGGCCCTATCTTGTTGATGCTTGTCCTTTAGCTCCTGCTGAGCATTGAGAAGACTCCTTCTCAGGCTGCTCTTCTTCAGGCTAAACAGCCCCAGGTATCAGCCAGATGGGGTTGGTCTCTTCTCCCAGACAACCAGCAACAGAAGAAAGGGACACATCCTCAAGTTGTGCCGGGGGAGGTATAGGCTGGATGTTAGGAGGAAGTTGTTGGCAGAGAGAGTGATTTGCCACCAGCAAACTGTCTGAGGGTTCACTCCATCCCTTTGTCCAAATCCTTGATAAGTAAGCATAAGAAGAAGAGGTTCAGCCTCTTTCAACTCTGTAGATTAAAATCAAAACCCTCTTAACAGTCCAAAAAGTGTACCAGGCTTTGCCTTCAGTGTTATGGAAATGTGTAGATCAGGNACCCATTCCCCCTCATCCTGACATTACCAGACCTTGTCAATAGTCCCTCCCCAGCCTTCCTGTAGGCTCCCTTCAGATCCTGGAAAGCCACTCTAAGGTCTCCTCGAAGCCTTCTCTTCTCCAGGCTGCAGAGCCCCAACTCTCTCAGCCTGTCCTCATAGCAGAGCTGCTGCAGCCCTCTGATGATCTTGGAGGTCTCTTCCAACCTGGTTGATTGTATGATTCTATGATCTTCATTGAACTTTCTTTTTGCTGTTTATTTTTTCTCCCAATGCTATGTATTTTTGGAGATGCCTAAGCAGCTCCAATGGTGTTTGTTTTAAAAGAGTGGAAGAAGATATTCCCAGAAGCTGTTTACTGTTTTGGTTGTTTGTCTGGTGTGCCATGCAGCTCCTCTGGCAGAGACACCACTGGGTAAGTAATCATCCCCCTCAGGACTTTGAAGGCAGCATGTTTCCACTGACTGTGTTAGCAGCATTGTAGCTGGAAGGTTTTGATTCTCAGTGAATCTCATGCATATTCCTCATTTCCAATGCACTTCTCTGGCTGAAACTTCCTTTTCTGTCTTCTAAAAAGCAATACAGCTATTTTCTCAGGTTGGTGTTCCAATTTTTTTTTGGGGGGGGGGCCTTTTTGGTTTTGCTTTTTGCTTTTCTGCTTTCAGTTTTGTTTCTGAAATTGATCTCGTTCAGTGCCTGCCAGGCCAGCAGTGGAACATTAACTTCTAAACCAATTTAGGAACCTTTATAAGGGATAGTTTTTATCCTATTCTTTCTTCTGTTTCTAGTAGAAGCTGGATCAAAGCACTGTGGTTATTTGCTGTCATAAGGTCTGGAATCCTCAACACAAAAATGACATGGACCTGATGGGGTGGATTCAGAGCAGGGCCACGAAAATGATTGTGGGGCTGGAGCACCTCTGCTATAAGGACAGGCTGAGGGAGCTGGGGTTGTTCAGCCTGGAGAAGAGACCATTCTAGGGAGACTTTAGAGCAGCCTTCCAGTAACTGAAGGGGATCATAGAATCAGTCAGGGTTGGAAGGGACCACAAGGATCATCTAGTTCCAACCCCCCTGCCATGACCAGGAACACCCTACCCAGGATCAGGCTGGACACAGCCTCATCCAGCCTGGCCTTAAACACCTCCAGCCATGGGGCCTCAACCACCTCCCTGGGCAACCCATTCCAGGCTCTCACCACTCTCATGCTCAACAACTTCCTCCTCATGGCCACTCTGAATCTCCCCACCTGCAGCTTTGCTCCATTCCCCCCAGTCCTG
>WAAF01005644.1:0-24814 GCA_013400475.1 Tricholaema leucomelas
TGGCCTGACCAGTGTTGAGGACAGGGGAACATCCCCTGTACTCAACACAGGTCCCCTCAGCTGCTTTCCATGATCAGGGAGGGGTGATGGAAGTGAAGCTGATATTTGGCCAACATTAACTCTATCTGCCAATGAGAGAGTCATCTGCTTCTGAGCACTGCCGTGGTAAGAAAGACCAAAATATTTCAGTAGCAGTTGCCTTCCCCATGCCATTTTTTCCTCTTAGATGAACAATTTAGTGCCCAGCAGCCTTTTTCTTTTCATACTTCAGTACTGCAAAATCAGGAAGCTTGGTTTGGCTGCCTCAAAACTAGCGGAAAAGAGGAAAACCTCTGAGGAGCTGCCAGCTGTCACATTTCTGTACATGAAGGGGACTGGCACCCCAGAAGCAGTCATATGGACATCAAAGGAGGGCCCACCTTGATTCATGACCCAGTACAAGAGGCAACATCACCATGAAAATTTGCTAGGTCTATGTTTTAGATATTACTATGGATAAATACTAATATGGATAAAATGTCTGTTTTGACCAAAGTGAACAGACCTGGGAGCCTGCCTGCTTTGGGGCTGTTTATTTATTCTCTGTGGGCTTTTTCATGACAATCAAAAGTTTCAGATGTAGAATCACAAAACTGCATTTAAGCCTTTAAAGAAAGCCAGCAGTCAGAACTGCCAAGTGCCTGTAGTTGTCATTAAGGACCAACTGATGTTTACTCATCTGAAAGTGCAGCTTGGCATCTCTGGAATTAAAGCACTGGGAGAAAAGCTCAGTTTGCTCCTCAACAACCCAAGGAGCCTACAGAACAAGGGGGTGGGAGGTGAGAGATTCACACTGAGTGTGGTGCACCAAGGTCTTTGCTTTGTTTTTGTAACAGCTGATTTTGAGCCACCATAACACAGTGTCATCAAGCACCCAGACTGTTAGGTTCAGTCACCCCTTTGCAAAACGTTAGGTTATTTTCCCAAATATTTATGTTTTCAGTTGAAAGCCTCTGTGCTTGATCTCTGACTGCAGCTACATTCTTGGAAGCAAAAGCAAAAAGCACTTTCAGCTGTTTGAAATAACTTCAGAAATTACTTTATAAAGAAAGTCGTTCATAGTCGCATGGATTTTGAAACACCAAGAGGAAAAAAAGGAAGAATTAAGTTTGACAGCTGGCTTGGGAAGTGTTTTCATGGAGCTCTAAAGCCTTTGCTGGAATAAAAATAAGACAAGGATCTGCTTGGGCAAATGTGTAACTTGTGCCTTCACATGAGCTGTATCCATAAGGCACACAGGAATGCAGAGCTAGTGATGGCATAAGCACGAGGATGCAGAATGCAGATCACATAGCAATTGAAAAGAGAATCTGGCTCCATGCTTGGGCATTTTCATGTCTCTTTTAGTCCTGAGACAAGATGGATTGGTGGGGCAGTGGAGGAAATAAATCTACTCAACTTGAGTGAAACGAATATGAACTGGTGAGACCCAGATTAAATAAAGGTGAAGCAGGCTGGCATACATCCCAGCAATTACCAAACCAAGCAGGAATATTAAACAGCTCTCTGCATTAAGGAAAGTAAAGTGTGTGCATAAAATAGATGCTGGAAAATTTGGAATGACTTTCTCAGGCTTGAGTCCACATTCCCTTTTAAGTTGAGCAAAGAGCTTTTGCTCAGTTTAGCTACTGAGCTAAATTTAGGAACACCCCATATGTAACCTCACCACCATAGCCCAGATGACCATGAGCTATCACAGAGAGCACCCTGTGTCATCTGTTCTCTGGATTTCATATCACTTTAGCAGGGGAACACTGGTTAACAAAAGCATATTATTTTTGGAAGTAGGAGTGGAGTGGGGAAGAGAACAAAAGAAGGAAACCTGAGTCCCAAGAACAGGGGTAATGCTTAGAAAAAAAAGAAGTTGCCCTTAAAAAAAGAGATATTGAGATACACTGGAAAGCAGTCATTGTCCTTAAAAACCTTTCTTCTGTAACTGGATTTTTCATCAGGAAACTAATAATGAAATTACTCCAATGTGATACTGAAACCTGCACATGAAATCTGCACTCAGACTCTTGGATCTTGTACTTGTTAAAAGTGCAAAGGTGTGAAAAACTGCCAGTCTTTTACTTTAAGTGCTTGGGCCAGGAAGGTTTTGTGAAATATTCATAAGGTGAATCTTTTCCCCCCTCCAGATTCTGTAAAAATCCTTATTAATGACATGTATGGCACCATTCATTTGACTGAAAGAAGGAGAGGATACATGAATTGACCCTTTCTTTCCAAAAGGGTAGTAACTTGATGTGTGAAACTGCTGCCAGAGGACATTATGGACGTTATCTCTCATCTCCTCGTGGACAAGCCAATGGGTGTTTCCTACATGAGGTGACTACATGGGTCCTGCCAAGCAAAGAGAAGGATCACACCTGGTGTGCTCCATTACTTCATGACTTCAACAGAAGCATTTGTTCTCAGCCTCTGCCGGGGGCAGGCTGTGGGCTAACCCAGCTGGGATCTGACCTGGCCTGACAGCACAGCACCGTGCCTGTCAGCCAGGCTCTGTCCCTGCCTCAGGCTTGGTTTAACAGCATTCTCGTGGCTTCAGGCCAAGTCAGAACAGAATCATATCTGGCTGCAAGCCTACCGAGGAGGCACATCCAGAATTACAAGTTAGATACAACATGACCACCTGGACCTCCTCTAAAATGTAACCAGCAAAAAACCAGTTCACTCCATCTACTCCAAGGGCTCAAAAGCCATGGAAAAGAAATAAAGCACGTTGCAGTCCCTAGGGGAATCGTCTACTGTTGCACACAGCACTTCTGGACTATGGCAACAGCCCCAATCCTGCCTGGTGGCACCGCCACATCCCCACCTCCTGCGCGGCTCTGGTCCAGCACAGCTGACAACAGCGAGGTGAGGAAGTGGGCTCAGCATCCGCTCCCTCTTTCCTCTACAGAACTGTTACAACATGATCCTTTTGCAGCAGACCTGTTGCCTTCTCCAAGTCATACTGATAAAAAGGAAAATTCTGAGAGCAGATTTTTGTCTTGTGGTGAAGGTGGAGTGCAATTCCTGACTGCTATGGCAGGAAAAGTTGGAATTCTCATTAAATCGTCCTCTCTGCAGCATCATGCAGCATGTGTGGACTGCTGCAACTGTTTCTCTGGCAAATGCTCAGATTAATATAAGCAATTGTATTGTTCTAAGGTCATCCAGGAAACCAACAGCCTCCCATTCCTCCTGACCCTCTTGCCAGCTTCCTGCCTTTCCGGTGCTCTTCCTAGAGCACTCGGCCCTTTTCCGCACAGTGCTGCCTCAGGACTGTGAGCTGCTTGGACACTCCTCTTGCAGAGAATCACCAAGAACTGAAAAGTTCCTCCTGGAGCTACCTTTTAGGCTCTTGAATGTAGCATCCTTCCTGAACACTGTTTAACCCTGATAGGATAGCTGTACTCTCACAAATTTGCAAAGCACCTTTTTGCAACACCCACAACTGCAGCTCTGTGTGTCCTTCACAGTACAGGGAAGAAGAGGTGTAAGCAGGTATTTCCCTGAGGCTAACATGTTAACAAACAGCAGGGAAAAGCGATCCATGCCCTTCATGATCTGCTGCCACCTAGATTTTCAACCTCAGATCATGAAACTTCTCTGCACAGGAGACACAAGGAGATTGGAGGGATACTGCCTGGTGACAGTTTACTGGGACCTTATGGCTCCCTTTTCCAAGACAAAACAGACTCTGCTGAGAACAGAAAAAAAGAGAGCATTACAGAGGAGGCTGCAGGAGGTAGCTGCCCCTTCAGAGGCTGGTTCATGCCTGTCTCATGAGACAGAAGGAAGTGAAATGGGGCCAGGTGGTGACAAGGGCAAAAGTTAGATGGATCTATCAGGGAAATGGTGGGAGAGGGATGGGGAACTTCAGCTTGTGGCTGGACTCTCAGTGAGACCTGTCAAACATTTGAAAGGGTGTTGATAGCCTGAAGAGGAGGCTCAGGGGTGACCTCATTGCTGTCTACAACTACCTGAAGGGAAGTTGTAGCTGGGTGGGGTTGGTGTCTTCTCCCAGGCAATCAGCAACAGAATGAGGGGACACAGTCTCAAGTTGTGCCAGGGCAGGTACAAGCTGGATATTAGGAGGATGTGCTTCACAGGAAGAGTGATTTGCCATTGGAATGGGCTGCCCAGGGAGGTGGTGGAGTCACCATCCCTGGAGGTATTCAAGAAAAGAGTGGGTGAGGCACTTAGTGCCATGGTCTAGTTGATTGGACAGGGCTGGGTGCTAGGTTGGACTGGATGATCTTGGAGATCTCTTCCAACCTGGTTGATTCTATGATATTTACTCTGTGGCAGGGGCATATCCCCAGGGACAGGATGACAAGGAGCCAAGCCCTCGGACTGGCAGCATGTTCACCTTGTTGTGCTGTCCAAGCCACAAGTAATTGTGTTGATTAAACAAATACCCTGACAGAGCTGAGAAGAGGAAAGCAGCCACAGGCACGTCGAGTGTGTGTGCTGATGGGAGCAGCTCCAGAGAACAAGCAGGGGAGAGGAGAGCTGCTGGCATGCGACGGGCTTGCTAGGAATGGGCCTACGGACATGAAACCACAGCAAGGGGGAATGCAGAGCCAGGCAATGCAAGGGGGAATTTCCACAGAGCACTTGGAGAGCTTGTAAAATGTTCATTAAATTAGGTTTCCAGCCATTGTCAGCACTTGAATTATAAGGACCAAATGCAATTGCAAAACTACCTTTTGCTTTCATGTGAAATGGTAACTGCACATCAAACGATTTAATCTTCTCCAATGACTAAATATGTGGAAATCTGTAGGTCTATTTATATAAAAACTTCCAAAGGATATGTTATCTCTGTGATTTACCCCCACTCCTTCCCCAGGGGAGTTTTCTTTCATGTCTTCTTGCACTGTCTACATTTATTTACCAGTGAATATCACTTCAAATGAATTTAGTAGCAAGGATGTTTATACAAATAGCACATTTTCAATGACTTGTGGAGAACACTTACAAAGTGAATGCTGTAAAACACAAGTGTGTTTATATTGGAAAACCAATAACAGACTGGTTAACAACCAGTCAAGGCATGGAAGCAAATAAGAGACCTGTTCTTGCACTCCAAGCCAGCCTACAGTCTGGAGTATCAAAATACTTTGTACTGGTTTCACTTCTTTTGTGACAAAGCTGTTTCCAAGTAAGCTCTAGACTGACAATTTTTGACTGGAAGCATCCATGGGATCACTTGAACTATAATTTGAATAATCATTTCAAAAATACATTATTCTGGACAGAAAGAAAAAAAGCAAAACCATTCTGATAAGTGATTTGCAATAAATTATTCAATCACCTCTAATCAAAAGTGTGTAGCCTGGGGGAGAGTAAAGAAAAACATCTCAAAGCAGCAATTAATCTGCTATATTAATGAAAGGAACTGGATGCAAGCTTACAAAATGAACTTTTCTGGAAACCCATGTGCATCCTTGTTTTGCTTTGGAGAGCAGTGCTTTAGATACTAATTTCTTTGACAAGGAGCATTTGCTTCCAGGTCATCCAGCTGCTCAATGGTTAGAAAATAGGAATGGTGTTTACAAAAGAAGGGACAACCTCGTTGCCCTCTTCTGTAAGTGAAGTTTAATCTAGCTGATGAAGCCTACATTCCTTCCTGCCCTATGGAAGCCATCTACCATCTGGCCATCAGGTTAAACTATGTAGCTGGCACTGAGAGTTTAGATAACTCTTTATGCTATGTGAATGGGTGGAGAAAATGGCAGCACCAGAAGCAAAAGGGTTTAAGCTCTTGACAGAGAGCATTCATGACCTTCTTCTGGCCTTGCCCTCACGCATCAGTGGAGAGATGAAACCTCTGTAACCCCTACAAGCACACACGCAGCTCAGCAGCAACTCCTCCCCTGCCTTCCTCTCACTCATGCTCTTCAGCACATTTGATCTCTACTGATAAATGGCTGCAGAATGACTGGGGCTCTACATTTGAGCATGTGTGCAGGAAACATTTCCCAGAGCTTTCCAGTAATAAGCAAGTAGCTGACTTTGTTAGCCCCTCTACGGCTGATTTGAAAGCAAAGAAATGAGGGAAAGACGCCACTGACACTAGTTCTTCCCTTGATGCATCTGGGAAGGAGACATCAAGGCAGCAGGTTTCATGAGATATTCAGAGTACTTTTCATCATTTTTTTAAATCAATGCCATAGCCTTTTCTTGTTTTGCTCCATTCTGAAAGCATCATCATCTAGAACCTGATTCTGCAGTCTATATATATATAAGGCTGCTGAATCTGGGACCAATTACACTTCTGAAGAATACCTACAGAACCAAGAATCAGTTTCACTTGAAATACACATATTTCTGCATACTTAGAGAAACAATCAGATAGAACTTCACTTCCAGCTGTAAGAAATCTGACATCTGAATTGAGGCAAACTGAAATGCTCACTGTAAAAGAAAAGTTGCCATAAATACAAACTGATGTCAACAGCTCCTGGGCAGATGGGATGTAAAGTCCTTATGCTGAGGAGAAGATAAATGATCTAAAAGGCACTGAAGTGCAGGAATTATACTAAAGCCAGGATATTTCCAGTATGGGTTAGATGAACAGCATGGATTCACTGAACAGAGCAACTCTGACAAAATTAATTCTGTCATTAGCCAGGCAGAGCATGTAGATGGACATAGTTTTCATGTTTTCAAGACAAGTAACATTCCTTTCTGTCCAGCATGACACTTGGAAAGCTACCTTTTGCTCCTTGCCTTGACTTAAATTCCCTCAGGCCAAAATGAAATCCAAGTTCAACCAAGGAAGAGACAGCAAGCAGAAGAAAGAGGTACACACTTGTAAACTTAGTCTCAAATTACACAAATACCCAGGGCAGAGCCAGAACACAGGTCAGGATTAAGGTGAGGGTATGGAAGCTCTAAATGTTACAGGTGTATTAGATGTGTTTACAGCAATACCAGACACAGTGGCTTTGGTGTCAGGACAAGCCCATGGGGAAAAATACACTGAAGCAGTGATTTTAAAGCACATTAACACTCTCACTAAAACCTACTATTCAGAAATACAGCAGCATTTCTTCTTTATGTTTCACTCGTGGACTGCTAAATGAGCAGCTTTTGGCAAGGCCATGGAGGGAAAGATCCATCCAGTCACAATCCAGCTGAAAGCAGAGTGCTGATTTTAAGTTACATATTGACACACTTATCATAGAATCATAGAATGGTTTAGGTTGGAAGGGACCTCAAGGATCATCCAGCTCCAACCCCCTGCCACAGGCAGGGACACCTCCCACTAGAGCAGGCTGCTCAAGGCCTCATCCAGCCTGGCTTTAAACGCCTCCAGGGAGGAAGCATCCACAACCTCCCTGGGCAACCCGTTCCAGTGTTTCACCACCCTCACTGGGAAGAACTTCCTCCTAACATCCAGTCTGAATCTCCCCTCTTCCAGCTTAAACCCATTCCCCCTCGTCCTAACATTACTAGACCGTGTAAATAGTCCCTCCCCAGCTTTTCTGTAGGCTCCCTTCAGATACTGGAAAGCCACTATAAGGTCTCCTCGAAGCCTTCTCTTCTCCAGGCTGAAGAGCCCCAACTCTCTCAGCCTGTCCTCATAGCAGAGCTGCTGCAGCCCTCTGATCATCTTCGTGGCTCTCCTCTGGACCTGCTCCAGCAGTTCCATGTCCTTCTTGTGTTGGGGGCTCCACTTGTACTAGGAAACAGTCATTTAAAGCTCTCAAGTGTCTTTGTCCAATGACTGTTTGTGGGAGAACACTGCTTCCACTAGCAGTACTGCAACCACTTCAAAAACCAAGGGGAGATTTAGACTAGACATAGGGAAATATTTTTTTATGCTGAGTGTGGTGAAACACTGGTGGTAGATGCCCCATCCATGGAAACAAAGTCAGGTTGGATGGGGCTTTGAACAACCTCCTCTAGCTAAAGATATCCTTGATCCCTGCAGTGGGGTTGGACTAGGCGATCTTTACAGGTCTCTTCCAACTCAAAATATTCTATAATTCTATGAAAGCAGCAAACTGGAAATAAACAATTTCCAGCATCCAGCTATGTGCCAGATAAACATTCACCTTCTAGAGCCATACAGAGATGGCAGAGACAACTTAGTAATATCCAGGAGGAAACACTGAACTGGTGGCTTCACTGGTGCAGAGTCTTGCCCCATCTGTGAGGGTGACAGCACTCTGGAACAGGCTGTCCAGGGGGCTTGTGAAGTCTACCTCTGGAGATATTGAAAACCCACCTGGATGCATTCCTGTGTGATCTGGTATAGGTGATCCTGTTCTGCAGCAGGGTTGGACTGGATGAGCTTTCAAAGTCTCTTCCAGTCCCTGACATTCTGTGATTCTGTGATCTGTCATATCAGTACACAGCCCCAACCAAAGCAGGCATTGACCTAAAAGAGAATGCTTTGGATTGATGATATTCCCTTTTCCAAACCTAAACCAGACAGTCCTGTAATGTTCCAGCCCAATTTCTAATATTAGAATAGAATTCGAATAATAACTAGATGAGGACAGGCTGAGAGAGTTGGGGCTCTTCAGCCTGGAGAAGAGAAGGCTTCCAGGAGACCTTAGAGTGGCTTTCCAGTATTTGAAGGGAGCCTACAGGAAGGCTGGGGAGGGACTATTGACAAGGTCTGGTAATGTTAGGATGAGGGGGAATGGGTTTAAGCTGGAAGAGGGGAGATTTAGACTGGATGTTAGGAGGAAGTTCTTTACAGTGAGGATGGTGAGACACTGGAATGGGTTGCCCAGGGAGGTTGTGGATGCTTCCTCCCTGGAGGTGTTTAAAGCCAGGCTGGATGAGGCCTTGAGCAACCTGCTCTAGTGGGAGATGTCCCTGCCTGTGGCAGGGGGTTGGAGCTGGATGATCCTTGAGGTCCCTTCCAACCTAAACCATTCTATGATTCTATTTATTCTATAAATAGAATAATTAGAATATTAGAATAGAATTAGAATAATAACTATATTCCTCAGAATTTTGCCATAACTATGGACACCTTTAGAGAAACCAGATATCCTTGTAGGTTTGGATTAAACTACTTGCAGAATGTTTACATGGAGTACAACTATTTCCTTCTGTTATTAAACCCAAAAAAGTTTGACAACACTCAGATAAAAAGAAGAAAAAAAAATGTACTCTTTTGTTTCCAGGACAATTTACATGGGGATCTTCAAGGGTTCTGAGAACCCAATCGAAATACAGATATCTAAGAGTACAATTAAGAAGTAAAACGAGCATTGCCTAAAGTCTCTCTATTTCACCAGCACAGTATATGCAAATGAGAACATTTCTTCAAGGCAAAACACCTCTTCATGCTAGATGAAAGGAGTTTCTTAATTATAGCTATAGGTTTTTAACAAGAGTTCACAAGGTTTCCTTCCTTGAGTACTGTTTAGCTGAAGTGCCTTGAAACAGAAATTCACCCTTTCTCAGCCTCAAACAAGAGAGTAGTTTCCTGACGTTCCAATTGTCTCTGCACCTTTGTCAAACCACAGCTTGTTCTCAGCAGCAAGGGGGTACTGCTGACTAACAACCCAGCCAGTGTCTCACCCATAGAGTAGGATTACTGGAACGTTTCACATCTTTCCTTGAGTGGGAAGCCAGGTAGAGATCAGCATCAAGAAAATAAGGGGAAGCAATGCCCCTGGATAACAAGCATTTGTGGCTGCACCTGTACACTTGAAAACGAAAACTGTCCGCCAGAAATTAATCGCCATAGAGTATGACCAGTTTATTTAAGTTAGAAACATAGAATTGTTTAGATTGGAAGAGACCTTAAAGATCTGGGCCCCCGAGTTTAAGAGGGACATTGAGATGCTTGAGCGTGTCCAGAGAAGGGTGACGACGCTGGTGAAAGGCCTTGAGCACAGCCCTACGAGGAGAGGCTGAGGGAGCTGGGATTGTTTAGCCTGGAGAAGAGGAGGCTCAGGGGAGACCTTATTGCTGTCTGCAACTACCTGAGGGGTGGTTGTGGCCAGGGGGAGGTTGCTCTCTTCTCTCAGGTGGCCAGCGCCAGAACGAGAGGACACAGCCTCAGGCTGTGCCAGGGGAAATTTAGGCTTGAGGTGAGGAGAAAGTTCTTCACTGAGAGAGTCATTGGCCACTGGAATGGGCTGCCCAGGGAGGTGGTGGAGTCGCCGTCCCTGGAACTGTTCAAGGCAGGATTGGACATGGCACTTGGTGCCATGGTCTAGCCTTGAGCTCTGTGGTAAAAGGTGGGACTTGATGATCTGTGAGGTCTCTTCCAACCCTGATGATACTGTGCTACTGTGATCATAGACTGCAAGCATTAACCTAGCATTGCCAGGTCACCAATAAAACTTGTTCCTCAGAAGCACTCTACAGGTCTTTTAAATTCCTTCAGGGATGGTGATTCTGCCCTGTCCCTGGGCAGGCTGTTCGTGTGCTTAAAAATCTTTTCAGTGAAAAAATTCTTTCTGACACTTAATCTAAATCTCCTCTGGCACAATTTGAGGCTATTTCCTCTTGTCCTACTGCATGCTGATTGGGAGAATAGACCAATACTCCCTCACTATAACCTCCTTTCAAGTAGTTGTAGAGAGCTAGAAGGTCTCTGTCTCCTTCAGGAGTCTTTTCTTTCAGACTAAACAACCCCAGTACCCTCAGCAGCTCCTCACAAGATTGTGCTCTCTAATTACCACTATACAGGGCCAGGAAGGAAATCTGTGCAGTGTCAGCAAGGTCTCACATTCTGCCTTCACAAGAAGAGCTGTAGAAGATTGCATGTCCACCTCTCCATCCCTCTTTGCTTCTGAGATGTAATTTTGCCTCGTTTGTCAAGCGAGAGAACAGTGGAGCATCAAGGTCTGCAGTCCTCAGGAATAAGAACTGAGGGGGCAGGGGCTGGGGAGATGAGGTCTACTGGAAAGCTGCTCAGATTTCATTGGAGTAATCCTGCCTGCTTCCATGCAGATTGCAGAAAAATATCAGTGTTCTGCTGAATAGCTTTAATGGGATTACCTTTAAGGCTTCTCTAATAAGTGGTGTTATTAAGTTGTCTGGCTCACACGGAGACTTCTGCACAACCACTGGCACTCCTCCTTTTTCCTGGTTTTGTTACAAATTGGAATTACTGTCTGCTCAGTGTTGAGTTTTGTCTTTTAAAGAGGATTGGGTTAAGGGGGAGGGGGAATCTTCTGGGTAAAGTCCTTTTTAAAATTTTGCCTATGTCAAAAAGAAAGAAAGAAAGAAAAAAAAAAAGGCCTTTCTTCTAGGCTACGAAACACATCCTAGAAGGGATTAGAGATGCTGCTCGGTACAAATCTGCCAGGAAGTCCAAATCAAGATTTCACAGATGATCAAACACTGGCACAAGTGTGTGCTAGTTTGAAGCTAGCTAGAATGTTTTGGTGAGAAGAACTAGATCATAGGCTGTGAAAGGAAAACAAGGGTGATGTCTACTTCGCTCATAGACTTGCTGAGATGTATAAGAATAAAAAGCAAAACATAGATAAAGGCACTTCACCTGCTGGGGAGCTCTGGGCTGCTGGCTGAACTNGTAAAAACCTCTGATTTTTTTTGCAGGAAAGATAAAATTATCTCAGATTTCTGCAGGCAGCCTGGAAGTCCAGCAGAAGTGAAAAGAGCGGGCAAAGCTCAAAATGATGTCATTCTTCCAGTTTTTCAAAGTGAGTCATTTAAAAAAAATAGATTTGTGTTTAAATCACTGTTTTTAAAGAAGTGAATGCACTTAAGGAGCATTGGCAAGAATCTTTTGAATTTGATGAAAAGTCTCTTTGAAAGGGAATGAAAAAAGACTATTAAATTCAAGTTCTTGATTTGATCCCTTTAAAAGAAATTAAACCCAAACGTTATGCAGTACCCTAAGACTGAAACCCACTAGGATAATAAGAATAAAGAACAGGAAAGATTCACTCCTAGAATGACAACCCATGGAAATGACATAAAACTCCAGAGCTACTGTAGCCACAGAAAGTTTTATGGAAGCAAATTCTCCAGGGTATTACATTGGGCTGTTCAGGGAGGTGGTGGAGTCGCCGTCCCTGGAGCTGTTCAAGGCAGGATTGGACGTGGCACTTGGTGCCATGGTCTAGCCTTGAGCTCTGTGGTAACGGGTTGGACTTGATGATCTATGAGGTCTCTTCCAACCTTGGTAATACTGTGAGACTGTGATTTAAAGGGCCTACAGTCTTGTGGGACATTCTGCAGCAGTTAATGTTGGTTATGAGGAAGGTTACAGCTGTGTTGGTAGTGTTGACACCTTCAATGTCAGCCTGATTTAGTCATGATAGAAGGCAAATATGCCCAGGCTCCAGCACAGGGACTGCCAATGAGTTTCAGCACAAAGCAATTTGTTTTCTCTCTTCTCTGGCTTGGTCTTCCTCCACCTCTCTTGGCAGCACAACTTCTTGCTGACTCTAAAAGATGTCTACTTTGAGTAGTCTCCTGTGGCATCAATGAAGGGGAAAAATATCTTTGCTTCTATGTTTCAGTTATTAGGCTTATGGGAGAAGATGATCTCTACACAGTTGCTGTCAGCTAAAGCTTTGGTAGGCATTTGTATGTGGAGATCAAACTCTTTAATTGATGAGTTTTTAAGGAAAGATTTGTTTTGTAAATGGTCTTACTGTTCTTATTCATTGCCTTAGAAAAGCAAGGAAGAGTGAGTTTTCTTTGAGGTCTCCATCTTAATATATAGGACCTCATATGAAGGTGGAACTTTAAGTGGGAGAATACTAATAGAGCACAAGAAACCTGCGTGGGCTTTGCTGTTCACGTGGGAAATGGCTCAGATGAGCTTTAAAACTGCAATAAAAGTAATTGAGCAATTGCCAAGACTTGCAGTCATGATCTCAGGATTTCACTCACTGAGCAAATACCCTTGAAACTCCCATTATGGTTTGTGAATCAGCAGCTGTCTTACTTTCTTAGAGATACCATCACTACAAATAAAAATGTTGAATCCCTGGGGAGATGAGAAGATTGTGGTCTCTGTTCTCAGGGAGTTTTATTTTCTGGGGTGTGCATGGGATTCCTGCTTTGTTTCTTGGAAATGGAAAAAAGGGCCTCTGGACTTGCTACATCGACCAGCCTCCTGTTTTCTCAATATCCACTTGACCTTTCCTAACTGCCTGGTGGAAGGAGGAGTTCAAAACACAAGAAACCACATTCTGGCAGCCCTATACCTTCTGCTCAGCATTTTATGCTGTGAGGAATTTCATTGCTTTTAGTGGGACTCCTCATGCAGAAAGGTATTTTTCAGCACGTGTAGTGCCATGAAAGGTCTCACCCTACATCTATCCAGTGTTGTATGAAATATCCTGTATGGTATCAGTTCAGCTGGAAGATGTCAACAATGAAGGAAAACATTCTCTGGAATTGTGTGGTTTTGAGACTTTAGGACACATTTAAACTACTTCACCTCTTTAGGCAGCACAAGGTGAAATCATTCTTTCTCCAGTTGCATTGGAAAATCTATTCATGCCCAGGTTTTCTGTGTTTTTCTAGTGACTCCCAATAGACATTACCAAACCAGCATCACTGCTGAATTTCCAGGCAAAGATATGGGGCCCTGAGGTAAAATGGAGCTGCTCAAGACAAAGAGTGGGTTTTTTTTTTGAGATGACTCCTTTCCAAACAGCATTGTTGCTACATGGGAAGATCAAAGAACTATTAGCCACGATTCATTCATCACTGGCTTCTCAGTATGTATATTTGAAGGAACAAATGGTGCAAGAGCATGAAAAATACAAACATCATGAGTAAAATTTTCATAAGCACCTGAGGAACTTGGGTCCCAAGAATTACATTCTGCTTTAAAGAATGATTTAGACTTCATGAGCACACTGAAACCCATCCTCAGCAATTTTATGCTTGTGATTTAAACACATTTTCATCGGCTGACCTGTGTTTCTAAATGGATTGCACAAGCACTGAGTCACTCCTCAGAGCAGTTCAGCTTTGTCACTGAATGATCTAGGCATATTTACAAACATAAAGGTTTATATAGCTTTCTGATATTTAAGAGTCTTCGCTGCACATACTGCCACAGACACAATATTACAGTTGTCCATTTTTTTGGGGGGTGTTAGGAGTATTGTGGCAAGAAAAAAGTTATATTTATTTGAAGAGGTAAATAGAGAATCTTTTTGTACAAAGCAATACTTTATCTCAAGGGAAAGTAGCTAACTATGATTAAGACAAGTTTGAGACCACCACTAGCTGTGATAGATGAACATACAGAGATAGTAAGGAAACGGTTTGTTGCTAAAAATTCTTCTATTGCAATTCAGTGTCAAGATGCAGAACTCAGCAGGACCATTTCAATATCAAGCTTAGGATGCTTTGATGACCTTTCTCATTTTTTTTTCCTCTGAGAGGAATAGAAATTCACAAGTATGAGTAATAGAAACATCTTTGAAAGGACTCTAAGTCTAGTCCTTTTTTAGACATGCTAAAGATTTCCCTCTCCGCTCCTCACAAGCCGTTTACATTCCTAATCTTCATGTGGTGCCTATTAGAAGAGCATAAACATGGGATGTTAAATCTCTGCATATCCCAAGCTATCTACAACCCTGAAGGATTCAAGAAAAATTAAACAAGAGAATGGGCAGACTTCCAGGAATAACACAGCTTTAACAAGCACATGAAGTTATTTATAGAACATGTAAAGAACAAAGGAAATGCAGCATTTCCTCCATCTACATATTCTATCACTGTTTTGTGCCCTCCTGTTTAACTCCAAGGAGGATAGGAACTACAGCTAACACACCTAATAAACCCTCCTGGATTAGCCTGATTTTGTCAAGGACATACATTCTAGTGGCATATCAATTGCAACCCATAATTGCTTTTCTATGTTAGTTAAATTTTTGATAAAGAAGTCTTACAGGAAGCATTTTGGCTGAAGATAGGTGAGGCTTGCTGAGAGCCAAACAGGCAGAAGTGAACTAATAGCACATCACATTTCATAGCCATATAAGGCCACCTGAATATGCAAAGTGGCTGCTGCTGTAACAGCAAATACTGGGGTAGGGTAACCTATAGGTGAAAAAAAAACCTGAATATGCATCTCATTCATAGAATCATAGAATCAATCAGGTTGGAAGAGACCTCCAAGATCATCCAGTCCAACCTAGCACCCAGCCCTATCCAGTCATCTAGACCATGGCACTAAATGCCTCATCCACTCTTTTCTTGAACACCTCCAGGGATGGTGACTCCACCACCTCCCTGGGCAGCCCATTCCAATGCCAATCACTCTCTCGGCCAACAACTTCCTCCTAATATCCAGCCTATACTTCCCCTGGCACAACTTGAGACTGTGTCCCCTTGTTCTATTGCTGGTTGCCTGGGAGAAGAGACCAACTCCCACCTGTCTGCAAACTGCCTTCAGATAGTTGTAGAGAGCAATGAGGTCCCCCCTGAGCCTCCTCTTCTCCAGGCTAAACAACCCCAGCTCCCTCAGCCTCTCCTCATAGGGTTTGTGTTCCAGACCTTTCACCAGCTTTGTTTCCCTTCTCTGGACACGTTCCAGCACCTCAACATCTCTCTTGAGTTGAGTGGCCCAGAACTGGACACAGACAGCCTGGACCACACAGGTTTTCTCTAATTAATGGACAATAAAATATTGCATAGGAATTTCTAACCTTGAATCAGTCTCACTCAGCACAATGTGCATAGGATTGCTCAGGCCATTTTAAAATGGCATATTACAAAATAGCAGCCACTTTAGAAGGACTTTAGGTGTTGGGTTGCAAGATAAAAAAGGATGGGTGTGGGTCCAGGGAAGTGACCTGATTGGCATTTCCTCTGTCAAAAATTTAACAATCTTCAGGACTATTTGGAATATTTATATCAGTGCCAAAGTTTCCACTTTTCTTTTATTTTTTTCCATTTATTTCTGAGAATATTTTAAATAATTAAGCTCAAGATTCTAGCCATGATCTACCAGAGATGTAGATAAGGTCAGTGGTAGAAAGCAAATGGCTTTACATTTGCATGTGGCAGAATTCTTGCCTGTGGTGGGAAGAGCAAAAGTATCTGAGTTGAAGATCAAAAAGCAACGTATGCCCATTTTGGCATGTGCTAAATGAGTCATAGAAAAGTTAAGCAACTCTAATTTTAAAGCCACTTAGTGGTTGATGTCTGGGTTCTGATTTAAATTCCCAGAGACTCTAATAAATTTTGATAGAACCAATGACAATTTTGTAGAGTGCCCTTCCCTCTCTCCCCTCCTTCCCCAGAGAAAGGAATTAGAAGTAGAGAGGAAAGGTAAGCACACCCAAATAAATCAATCTCACTCAATTTGGAAGTTAAAAAGGAAAGGGTATCAGAGGTAGGGAGGTCACAAAGGTATAGGGAAGGAGAAAATAACAAATACCAAAAGGTATACATACAACCCGAGTTTGTGATGGTGATGTGTGTAGAGAGATGCAGGAGTGCAGAGAGAGAGCTGCAGTGTGGTCCAGAGAGAGAGCAGAACGGGAAGTCCCCCTGCTTTTATGGGACAGGAAGGGGGGAGTGGGCTAACCATCACCTGGTGGTGTTCAGACCCACCCCTGGGGAGGGGTCAAGACCACCTGAGTTCAAGTGTTGAGTTCAGGGACACTTCTCCTGGAGTGTTAACTGTATACAGTTGAATAGAAGAAATCTTTGGTTGTCTCTTCAGCTATGTAGTACCTCAAATTAGGTATTAAATATTGGGTAGCAAATAAAATGGGGGCCTAGGGAGAGAGACCTAAACTGGAGTTCAGGTTTGCAAAAAAGAATTCTTCAGGGTGGCTTGATGGTGCTCACTACACTGAATGGTGAGGGAAGGTAAAGTTGAAGTTCTTTAAGGTGCCTCCCTGAAGCTTGTCTGTAGTTTAAATGACTGACCTGCAGTTTATCCAACACCATGGAGAGCTGGAGATAATTGTCAAGTAAGTGTGACAGGATTAGCTATGGATAGCCCTTCTGCTCATGCCTCCCTCTTGTCTGACAAGGCAGGTTTACCTATAAAACAAGATTAACTTTCAGGCAAAGCAGCTCCCCAGCTTCTGCTGAATTATAATGCTAGGTTTAAACAGTCTGAATGTTCCTTCTCAGGCCACTTTATGTCTTTACTATATTGTCTAGGCACTGCTTGAGAAATGGAAAAGGAATCTTGTTTCCACATGAAAAATATATCTGTAATAATGAATCAAGACAATCTAAAAGTCTTACAATATTAGAGGAATTATTCTTACAATATTAGAGGAATAAAAATCTATTTAAGTGAAGCACACCACCAAAGGAAGAACAATGTCCTCTACGAATCTTCACTCTCCTGATAGGACAAAAAAATTCTTCTCTCACAAATAACAACCCAAAGCAATCAACAAATCATAGAAAGGGATCCTAAGACTCACTTTGTCAAGCAGAGATGGTTGCATGAGGATACTGGAGCTAATGAGATTCTCCTAAAGCCCTTGGCTAAGAGTGGTCTGTGCAGAGCCATTTGCGAATTCATGTATAGCTGTAGCTGTTCAGTGCTTAACCCTTGCAATACAACTTCCTTAAAATCTCTGATCTCAAAAAAATAAAACCAAAAAAAGTAGCCAAAAAGTGTGTGTGGGGGAAATAGAAAACTGGAGCCAAAAGCTACCCTGCACTGGGCAGGAAAATGGAGCCAAAAGCTGACCTGCACTGAGTAGAAAACTGCAGCCAAAACCTGACCTGCACTGGGCAGAAAACTGGAGCCAAAAGCTGACCTGCACTGGGTAGAAAACTGGAGCCTAAAGCTGACCTGCACTGGGCAGAAAACTGGAGCCAAAAGGTGACCTGCACTGGACAGAAAACTGGAGCCAAAAGCTGACCTGCACTGGGTAGAAAACTGGAGCCAAAAGCTGACCTGCACTGGGCAGAAAACTGGAGCCAAAAGATGACCTGCACTGGGCAGAAAACTGGAGCCAAAAGGTGACTTGCACTGAAAAGTTTGAGCTTCTTTTTAATATATCTAAGAATGAATATGGAAAGAATTACAAAAAATATCTATTTGATTTTTTTCATGTAAGCCAAAGATTATATATACACATACTTAAGAATCTCTCTTGCCTGGGCTAATGGAAATCTTTAGGCAACTTTAATTTAGCTGCTGTTAACATTCCTTCTACAATAGACCCAAGTGCAAAGTGCGTTGTAAATGCTGGAGCTGTTTATAACCTGAAGGGCAAATTCGAATCCTGTTTAATTTCCTTACCGCTGTTCATAAAACAGTCACTTCAGGAATAGAAGCATGATGTGCAAGCACAGCAAACCTCTCACTTTTATCATCACATCAGAACAAAGCAGTCCCTTTTTCCAGTTTCACTGCCATTTTTGGAAGAGAGAGAAAATTTTATTCCTAGTGATGGGGATGGACTCCTGACAATCCAGAGCTGCCTGAGCTTAACGGAGGGAAAAAGGGGAAGAGGAAGAAAAAGAAGTCTCTTTCAGATTTCAGAGACAATTTGTTTTAGTATTTCTTGGCACTTAAAGCCATGAGTAGTTGCTCATCACATCACCCCTGCTAATTGGAAAGGCACCGTGGCAGCATTGGAGCTGGTGGTGCTGGAGGTTTGCTGGCACTTAAGAGAGGAACCCAAGGGATCCAGCAGTGAAGTCAACATTTTCTTCACAAGGAGCTTGCTATAAATAAGTGGTGGTGCACACTCAGAGAGATCCAAGCCTGGTTGTGAATGATTCATGCACATGGAAAAGAGCCAGGTTCGCTGGATGCGTTAAGCCACTGCAATTAGCCCATGAGCTGCACTCATCATGCTGAATGGTGCAAACATGTCCTGGAAAATGGAGATATGGGTGGAAATAATTTGACAGAAATTTTACTCTGAGAGACTATGGAACATGTAGGGTGTTTGACAATGATATGTGATCTACTGTGGGATTTAGAGATGAGTCCCTACATGAGTCCCAAAACCAGAACTAAAGTGGAAGACAGAACAGAAGATGACTCCTCATTATTGAATACGTAATTAGGTTGCATTCTGTAAACAAACTTCAGACAAAACATGTAACTTATTACTACAAAACTAATGAAAATCTTGGTCCACACTGGGTTTGTGGATGTCTAAAATAACTCCATTAACTTCTGCCTGCCACTGTGGTTATTAAAAGTTCTTAAAATAGTTTTCTCATCTGCCAATTTAGAAGTCATCATTTTGATAGGCAAACCTGTAACTTTTATTCCAGCTCAAGGAACTGATTTTTTTTTTGTCTTACTGCAGATACTGTTGGACCATCTGATTGGTAATTAGATCTGTAGTGTCTTTCAGCTGTGTGAAGAGAAAAGAAAGACAAGAACAATGATGAAGGTTTAGTTAAAGATGACAGTTAATTTGAAAACCTTGTCATTCCCTAGGTAAACTTTCAGAAGTACTTCTAAAGGAGGATCATTTTGTTATCCATTTGTTATGATCTGCCACTACAGCAATACTTAAGCCTAAATGGACTGGATTAAGACAGTTTTCCAGCCATTTAAAAGATCTTAACAGTTTGCCATGCTGAGAAGCAAAGCTGGAAAGAAAATAATCTGAAGAAGGTAAAATATCTTTTGCAACTCTTATTATCCATGCTGTGCAAAACCCCTACTATATTTAGGTGAAAATAGAGCCTTTTATATGAATTCCTCTATTGCTCCTCTTTCTGGTACCCCAGTGAGGTCACAGTCTATCATTAAGATGACACTGTTGTCATGGCAATGGGTCTACTCTCCCAGACTGGGCACACCAAGCACCAAGTGAGACTGCTTGAGAGAAATTCGGATGTGAAGGTTATTTAGTCACTGATGGCACTGAAAACCAGCACATGCAGCAAGAAAAGTGACTTGTGAGAAGAAGACTGAGAAGAATAAACTTCAAAGTTTACCTCAGCAGGAAAGGCCAACACTAATTAATTATTGATGAGGCGTGAGGCTTTTACATGTAGTTCATGATTTTGAAAGGAAAGAAGGAATCCATCTCTTTCCTGGAAACATGTATTTCATCTCTGAAACTTCCAGATCTTTGAACTGCCTGCATCAGGATGGAAGTTCCTTTGAAATTCCCTACTCTCATTCCTTCCCAAGGCCCAGACTAGGAAAACAGAGACAGAAGTAAGCCTTCCTTCAGGCAGTGACTACATTTCTGATGCAGTCACTAGTTTGGGTTAAGTGCAGTAATTCCCCCTGGGTGCCAGACCCTTTGCAAGCAGGGTTTGCAGGAAGGATGCAGTCCTGCTCTCAAAGAGCATGGGGGATGAGGATGGCTCTTGAGCAGCAATACTATCACAGACATCTGCACCAAAGGAGTGTGCTGATAGGCATAAGGCCTAAAATATTACCTTGCTGATGGAAAAGCACCAGATCAAGTGCATTAATGCCATGTAAGTCTCCAGACACTGGGATCCAACAAGCTTTGATTGCTTCACTTCCTCTTTCCTAAAGCACGTACATGGCCTTTGTTATTCAGGAGGAGCAATGTCTCCAGAAAGAGAAGCAGTAGCTGCCCCACCTCTGGAAACATCCCAGGTCAGGTTGGAAGGGGCTCTGAGCCACCCGATTTAGTTGAAGATGTCCCTACTGACTGCAAGGGGGGTTGGACTAGATGACCTTTGAATAATTGAATGGTTTAGGTTGGAACAGACTTCAAGGATCATCCAGTTTCAACCTCCTGCTGTAGACAGGGACACCTCCCACTAGAATAGGTTGCTCAAGGCCTCATGCAACCTGGCCTTGAACACGTCCTCCAGGGAGGGAGCATCCACAACCTCCCTGGGCAACCCATTCCAGTGTTTTACCACCCTCACTGGAAAGAACTTCTTCCTAACATCTAGTTTAAATCTCCCCTCCTCAAGTTTAAACCTGTTACTCCTTGTCCTGACATTATAAGACCCTGTAAAATAGTCCCTCCTCAGCCTTCCTGTAGGTCCCCTTCAGATATTGGAAAGCTGCTATAAGGTCTCCTCAAAGACCTCTCTTCTCCAGAATGAAGAGCCCAAACTCTTGTAGCCTGTCCTCATAGCAGAGCTGCTCCAGCCATCTGAGCATCTTTGTGGACTCCTCTGGACTCACTCTAACAGTTCCATGTCCTTCTTGTGTTGGAGGCTCCAGGACTGCACACAGTACTCCAGGTGGGGTCTGACGAGAGCAGAGTAAAGGGGCTGGAAGGGACCTCCAGAGATCAAGTCGAATCCCCCTGACAGAGCAGGACTATAGAATCTATTTCAAGTTGCACAGAAATGCATCCAGACAGAACTGGGAAAGTCTCAAGAGATAGAGACTCCACAACCTCTCTGGGCAGCCTGTGCCAGTGCTCTGTCACCCTTACAGTAAAGAAGTTCTTCCTCACGTTGAGGTGGAACTTTCTGTGCTGTAGTTCATACCCATTGCCACTTGTCCTATCACAGGGCACAACTGAGAGGAGTTTCTCCCCTCCCTCTTGACCCCCAGCCCTCAGATATTTATAAACATTTATTAGATCCCCTCTGAGTCTCCTCTTCACCAGCCCAAACAGCCCCAGGTCCTTCAGCCTCTTCTAACAGGGCAGTGCTACAACCTCTTAAGCATCTTTGTAGCCCTCCCTTGGACTCTTTCAAGTAGATCCCTGTCCTTCCTGAACTGAGCCCAAAACTGAACACAATATTCCAGGTGAGGTCTCAGGTAGGCAGAGTAGAGGGGGAGAAGAACCTCCCTTGATCTGCTGGACACACTCCTCTTAATGCATGCCAGGATTCCATTGGCCTTCTTGGCCACAAGGGCACATTGCTGTCTTTTTGTCCACCATGACTCCCAGGTCCTTTTCCACAGGGCTGCTTTCCAGCAAATTACTTCCCAAAGTGTATTGATGCAGTTTATTGTTCCTTCCCAGATGCAAGACTCTGCACTAATCCTTATTGAACCTCATTCCGTTCCTCTGTGCCCAGCTCTCAGTCTGTCCAAGTCTTGCTGAATGGCCTCACAGCCTTCAGCTGTATCAGCCAAGCCTCTCACTTTAGTATCGTCAGCAAACTTGCTGGGCAGACTGTCCCCTCACCAATGTCATTGATAAAGATGTTGAACAGCTCCATCAGTGGGAGCTGGCCACAAGAGGCAGTTGAAGGTTACTTTGGAGAAAGGTCAGTCTGGAGGGACCTGGTCTCTGGAGGGAGACCTTATCACTCTTTCCAACTACCTGAGAGTTGTGCCAGGGGAGGTACAAGCTGGATATTAGGAGGAAGTTCTTTACAGAGAGAGTCATTTGCCATTGGAATGGGCTGCCCAGGGAGGTGGTGGAGTTGCCATCTCTGGAGGTATTAAAAAGACTGGAAGAGGCACCTAGTGCCATGGTCTAGTGGATTGGACAGGGTTGGTTGATAGGTCAGAATGGATGATCTTGGAGATCTCTTCCAATCTGGTTGATTCTATAAAAAAAGAGGTCAGCCTGTTCAACCAAGTAACAAGTGATAGGAGAAGAGCAAATGGCCTTAAGTTTTGCCAAGAGAAGGTTAGATTGGATCTCAGGGAGAAATTATTTGCTGAAAGGATTAGTAAGCATTGAAACAGGCTGCCCAGGGCAGTGGTGGAGTCCCCATCCCTGGAGGTATTTAAGAGTCAGGTAGACGCAGATCCTAGGGATGTGGTTTAGTCACCCATTTGATGATCTTAAAGGTCTTTTCCAACCCAGGCAATTCTGTGATTCTGTGCTTTCACAATAGTGGCCAGTGGCCCTGTACTCTGGTTGAACAATGCAGCCCAAGCAGAAGCAGCATCTTGCTTGATGGGCTGGAAAACTCTAAGGATAAGATCTTGCCCATTTTTTTCCCCATGCTGATTTGTTCAAGGCTATTGAACAAGCTACTCCAAGGCCTAAAGTACCAGCGTCTGAGCAGAATGTTTTAAAACAAGGTGACTGGAAGAAATAATCACTGTAGAGAGCTTGCAGAATGGCTAATGTCTTGAAATGAGCTGTACTGGAGGAACTGGAAATAGGGCTATAATAATGTTTTATACTGTACTCACTTTTATGATCCCTGCATAGCATATTGGAAGCAGCTGTGACATTTTTGAACACAGGGAAAATGTGATGGACCTATTTATTAAAGGGGGTTAAGAGCCCCAGGTGGTCTGGAGATTTAAAGACCAGGAAATACCAGAGACAAATGAGAAAACAGGAAGATCTAAGCCATACCAGTTGAAACAGATTTTGATGATAAGGCACAGCTATATATCTTACAATCTCAAATGGATATGTCATGGTAGAGGACAATATTTAGTGAATGGCATTAAGGGTAATAATTACAAAGCCCTCTTTTCAGGGCTTATATGCTCTCTCTACCCAGATCCACGCATCCTTGCTACCCATATCTCTGTATAATTATGTTACATATATTATATATTTTTATCACAGAAACATCCAGGTTGGAAAATACCATCAGGGTCACCAAGCCCAACCTATAACCTCACTCTTCAAGATTCACCTTAAACCATACCCCTAAGCACCACATCCAAACAACCTTTAAACACATTCAGGGTGGGTGACTCTTCCACCTCCTTAGGCAGCTCATTCCAGTGCCTGACCACCCTCTCCCTGAAAAACCTTTTCCTAATGTCCAATCTAAATCTTCACAGTCTCAACTTGAGGCCATTCCCCCTTGTTCTGTCTCAAATCACCTGTGAGATGAGACCAGCAACAGCCTCTACACAACTTCCCTTCAGGGATATATCATATATAACATTATATGTGTGTATATATATATATGTTATATAGACATTGGTAGGTAAGTAGGTAGATAGATGGATCTCTTTATGTATAATACACCTTGAGTACTGTGTCCAGTTCTGGGCCACTCAATTCAAGAGAGATGTTGGGATACTGGAACATGTCCAGAGAAGGGGGATGAAGCTGGTGAGAGGCCTGGAACACAAACGCTANACTGGATAGGGCTGGGTGCTAGGTTGGACTGGATGATCTTGGAGGTCTCTTCCAACCTGATTGATTCTATGATTCTATGATATCTAGAGATAGATATATATCCTGGAAAACACACACACACACACACATATATATATATATATATCTATCTCCAGGATAGATATATCTAGAGAGATTTATATATGTATGTATCCTGAAAAACATGCAATTTTCTGAAAGCACAGAAACACCTGGATTTTTTATATCCTACAGTTATAAAGTCATAATAATTCATTGACTTCACATGAGAGTGTTTCCTTGCCTGGAATTGAACCCCAAGGAGTTTCAGCACATTTAGATCAACACAAAACCTTGGAACCAAGTTCTGCCTTCACACAATGCACAGACATGCCACTTAATACCAAAAATTAGGTTTTCCTCTTTCTATCAATCATATTCTGTGGGAAACACACATGAAAGATGTTTTTAAATGTGTTTTAGTCCACTGTGCATCTGTAGCTCATCTTGCTCTGGAAGCCCATGTGTTTTGCTATATTACTGGACTTTATCCAGTCTAATAACAGTTTCATCATTTACCCTTATTACTCAGGGAACTGTTTATCAAGGCAATTGTGAATGTCTACAGAGACCTAGCAGCTAATCTCCACATATCTGACTTGAAGCAAATCTGAGTGAGAAGTTCTGAAGCGTTTAGAGAGCAGGATAAATACAAGGAATAGAATAGAATAGAATCAAATCAATCAGGTTGGAAGAGACCTCCAAGATCATCCAGTCCAACCTAGCACCCAGCCCTATCCAGTCAACTAGACCATGGCACTAAGTGCCTCATCCAGGCTTTTCTTGAACACCCCCAGGGACGGTGACTCCACCACCTCCCTGGGCAGCCCATTCCAATG
>WAAF01005644.1:24855-69373 GCA_013400475.1 Tricholaema leucomelas
AGAATAACCTCCCTTGTCCTACTGGCCACACTGTTCCTGATCCAGGCCAGGATGCCATTGGCTCTCTTGGCCACCTGGGCACACTGCTGGCTCATCTTCAGCCTACTATCCACCAGTACCCCCAGGTCCCTTTCTTCCTGGCTGCTCTCCAGCCACTCTGTCCCCAGCCTGTAGCACTGCTTGGGGTTGTTGTGGCCAAAGTGCCTATATACGTCAGCTGATTCCAGAACCTGTTTTGTAAATCCACAGCATCATTATGAGTTTTGTGCTGTTCAGTCTCCATCAAACTCAGTCCAGTCTTCTAGGTAAATACCAACAGACATTGGAACAGGCTGCCCAGGGAGATGGTGAAGTTACCATCCCTGGAAATGTTCCAAAAGTGTGTAGATATGGCACTCTGGGACGTGGTTTAATGACCATGGTCATGTGAGGAGTCAAAGATCTTTTCTAACCAAAACTTTAGGATTCTATGAAAGGCCAAACTGAAACACTTGGCCGAACTGAATGCAGTCGGACAGCTGTCTCCCACTTCAATGAGGCCATGATTTCACCACAAATATCTCAACTACCTACACATGCATAAAGATGCCACACAAATCTCAGCCTATATTTGCCCCATGGGCATATCTGCTGCTGGCTCTTCGTTTGTTTGCAAACAGAGTCAGAGCAGCATCACCCACACAAGCTTTCATTAAGCAGGTCAGCAACAGACCATTATCACTCCCACGTGTGGTAGGTATCAGTGTAAAGAGACCTACTCAGAATATCCAGATGGTTACTCAGTTTTACATTCTTTGGAAAGAGCAATGCATGCTGTATAGCTGCTCAATAAACCCTAGCTACAGTGGAGTGAGTCTGAACATATGTATAGAAGATCTGAGAGTTTCAGGAGAATCAAGGGGATGAGAAAGCTTCAGTTTTTAGATAAAATGTGAAGCACAGTCTCTGAAATTTGTTGCAGAGGAATAATTATGAGAAGAGTATTACCTACAAAAGCATGTAACTGTGTGAATATGGTGGGGATTCCCCAAACCCACAAACTTGGCGACTGTAGATCTGCTAGAACTGGCCTGAAACAGTTGTCCCTAAAAGACTAGAATGTAGGGTAGCCCACCAGACATGATGCCAACAGAGAAGTCCACTCCAGTTACTTGATTATTGAACCCAGGTGGCATTTTTATCAGTATATTTATCACAATATTATGTGAATAGAATATTATCATTAATAGATTTACATGTAACAGAAACTCATGCTTTGACCACAAATTGCCTTCATTCTGAAAAGCTTCAAGAAGAAATTAGTTTTCATACACACAGAGCACCAAGACATTTCACAGAATAACAGAAACATCCAGGTTGAAAAAGCTCCTCAGGATCACCAAGTCCAACCTACAACTCTATTCTACAAGGTGCACCCTAAACCATATCCCCTTTAAACACATCAAGGGTTGGTGACTCAACCACCTCCCTGTGCAGCTCATTCCAGTGCCTGATTGCATTGGATCCTCCTCTTGCTGAGGAAACATTTTTCCTAATATGCAGTCTAAACCTACCCAGTCACAGCTTGAGGCCATTGCCTCTTGTTCTATCACTATTTACCTGTGAGAAGAGAGCATCACCAACCTCTCCACAACCTCTTTTCGGGTAGCTGTAGACAGCCATGAGATCTTCTCTCAGCCTCCTCTTCCTCAAACTAACCATCCCCAGCTCCCTCAGTCACTCCTCGTAAGATTTATTCTCCAGATCCTTCCCCAGCTTCGTTGCTTTCCTCTGCACTGGCTCCAGCGCCTCCACATCCCTCTCGTAGTGAGGTGTCCCAAACTGAACACAATAATCGAGGTGTGGCCTCACCAGAGCAGAGTACAAGGGGACAATCACCTCCCTACTCCTGATGGACACAGCATTTCTAATCCCAGCTAACATGCCATTGGCCTTCTTTGCCACCTGGGCACACTGCTGGCTCACATTTTGTTCCTTGTCCATTAGAACACTGAAGTCCTTTTCTGCCAGACAGCTTACCAGCCACGATTCAAGGGGAAAATGTTTCCAGTGGTAATTTCTTCTAAAAGTGCTTTTCTACTGGATTTACATCAGTGAGAAACGTAGAATGAATCCCCCTCATAAATTACTGCTGTTTAGCACTTGCTTGCTGAGATAACCCAACAGTTCTGTTCCTTCCAGACATGTGAAACCAGCTACTCAGTTATTGCAGTTTTGTATTAGAGCAATCTGTGAAGGTCCCAGCAAAGACACTGATGTTCTGGATGTTCAAAAAGCTTCTTGCTATCCTCTTTATCAAGACTACCCTGTTCACAACAGACAAAAAATAAATCCTCTGCACTTTTAGTGCTGAGAGCTTGCCATGAGTTTAGCTCTCTACCTGTCAGGAAGAATTATTACATTAATCACCTCACAAGGTTTCTTTGAGTGAGTAAGTGCTTCCTGAGAATAATAAGGTAAGATATTTGGGCTAAAATACTGCAGGTTTCATAAAGCTTTCTATAAAACTGGACAAGAAAATGGAAGTATAATTTTAAAAAAGTAGAAATTCAGTTTATATAACAATCATGTTTTACATCTCAGCATATTCATCTTTGTATGTTCATTATGGCTTTGACAAACAATACAAGATTGTTCAGGAGGAGGAGAGCAAGAGTCTCTTTTCTAGTCCATCATCTCTCAGTTTCTTCTCACTCAATACCACTCCAACAATCCCAATAGAAAATGAAACTCTCCCTAGGTGCAACTATTCCCTGGTTAACGCATGGCTAAGAGTTCATAGAGTACCTTTCACTGCTGCACAGAACTCTGGTGCAAGAAGCCTCTTAATATTTACCACTGCAAATCACTCTGGACAGTCTAAGCAAGGATTAAAATCCAACCAAATACATTCCTCTCCAAAAAAATCCTTTTTAAAACTTTGCTAGCTCCTGATTTCTCATGAAATGGATCTTTTTAAGAACACTGACACACATGTCCACTGAAATTAGTAGGAACTAAGATACTAGTTAGCTATTTCTTTTCATCTTCAGACCCCAACTAGATGGGTTAATTGTAACACATGTGACAATTTAAACAACACTAACCAAAGAGAAGCTCAAATTGTTCCATGTCAGGCAATTCAAGCCTTGTGAAATCCTGTGGAAAAAAAAAAATCTTGCAAAAACAAAAAAGGATGAATACAGCCCAAGAGTGGTGAGGGAAACACTATTAGAATGATGTGCTTTTGTTAGGCAGATTTAGAGACCTTTTCTGTGACCCAACATAAAAGCACAAGTTCCTCCCAGTATGCTGAAGTTAAGAACAACAGTACAGCAGCCTCCAGCAAAACAAAAAGGGAAATTTCCTAATTGTGCTACATAGGTTTGTGCAGTCCAAACCTATGCTATAGCTGGTGTCAGAGAAGGGAAAAAACAGAGCTATAAGGAATATATTTTACAGAGATCCAAAACGCTGTAGCCAGAACCTGAGGTAGGCAAGGCCAATTATGCTGACTAGGTTGAAAGTTAAGTTTAAATGTTTCCCAATACATTAGGATGACCTGTGGAAGACTCTGTGATATTATTATGATTTAAAGCAATTTCTTTTCATTGTGGGTGTCACGCCTTTGGAGACATGGACTGCTGGCTGCTGGCAGAGATTGCAGCTGGAGGCTGCCACTTTGAGCCATCCACGCACTCTGAGCCAGTGGAAATCCAATCATCTGAAGAGTCACTTACATGATATTGGGAATGTAAGCAATGGCTGAGGTTTCCAGGACAACACAATCAAAAAATGCCATGTATCAGTTGCAGAAGAGAATGATAAACGTTCCCATTTGCTTTACTTTATCTGCCTTTGAAGGTTAGGCATATAGATTGGACTAAAACAAACAAAAAAATAACTGAAAGCTACAGGATGGCTTGTTCAAAACATGAAGCTGCATTTTCTATGAGTTTTCCTGTATTTCAGCAGAGGGATGAGGAGGATGGGCCCTAGCTGACTCAGAACAATTTAAATCAGCTCTTAACCAATTCAGCTGCATCTCGCACATCACTGGAGCTAAACATGGATCAAAAGTTTTCATCTGCTTTGAAATATCCACGGTGCATGGTCTCATACTGAATCTATTGGTTAGGAATTGCAGTTCTGAAGTCTTTTTATGCCTTCTGATTCACATCTAAAGTAAACAGCCACTCTTTATACTTGCAGAAAATGACAACATGAAAATACTCTGACTTAAATTTCATGACTGTCATGTTATTGGTAACTGGGAGATTCATATGCATTGTAGCTCTTCTTTTACAATAACAGTGCATTGTCCTCTCATAATCTGATAATTCATGGTGCAGTTGCAATAGTCAGAAGTGTGGTGTCTTTACGTGCAGCTTAGCACCTGACAAAACAGCTTCAAGAGCTGCTTTGGATCTACAGCCAATATAAACATCATAAACTGCTATTTAATGCTTAGAAACATTTACACCACAAACATTAACAATGAAGCCCTTTCACTCTCCTTTGGACACTGCTTAAAGAAGCGTGATGTTTCTGAAAGGGGCAGAAATAATGCTTAATATAAGACATCCATTCAGGATGGGCTCTTTGTATCCCATCATTTTTTTTCCCCTGAGGGGCCTGTTTCCACAATTACCATCTTCTTTTGGAACAGCAGTTTGGAATATTAGACTTTCATCTTCATTCTGTTTACATATCACAAACCAGTCAAGTCTGATTGCCAATTCCTGTAAACATCTCCCAGATATTTTCCCCAGTTGATTATTAATCTAGAACTTCATTGTGAATAGATTATTGCATCTGCTCAAGTCTATGATTTGCACCAGTGGATTAGAGGGGCCCAAGAAGCAGTTCTCTTTGCTGGCTGATTAAATATCACTTCCAACATTTTTTTTTTCATACAGGTAATTGTTATGAACTCAACCTTTGTTTCTCACAATTATTCTGCAGTATTTGCTTTATGTTCCAGCCATCGCTCTCCTTAATTTGGCAAGGAACTGCCACAGGAGAGGGATTCAGGCATAGGCAGAGGTGATTAATCTAAAAGCCGAGCAGAGGAAGTATGGTTCGGGTCTAACTTTGATACTTTTAAAGCTATTTAATTGTGGAAGCTGTTCAACCTCTGCAGTGTCAACCAGTCTAGAAGTTCACCATCTGTCAGGATATCGCTGAACAGAGGCTGGTGTGGAGGCAGCATGGGTTAAAGGAGCTTAACCAACAGAAAAGCAAATAATCACCAGCACATTTTATGTCTATAAACACAGATGAGTGCCAACTGGTGACTTCATGTCTATGGAAAACTTTAAATAGTCTTGTCTAAATTAAGCCTTGGAGATTTTATTTGAAGTGATGTTTTCTAAAACATTTAGTAGGGCAACCAGAGTTGTGCCTTGGGTGGGATAAAAAAGTCCTGAGTAGAAGCAAAGGGAGAATGAAGACCTTCCTTGGGGTTAGCAACACGTCCATAGTCTGTGGTAGAGACCCCTCTCTTGGAGACCACCAGCACAAGTGCCATGGTAAGTGAAGATTAAATGCCTGATTTCCCTCTTAATGCTATCTCTGAATTTTCTGCTGAGACAGAGGAAATCATGCTGAGACACAGATCCAAGACATACAGCAATTTCCCTGGAGAGGCAGAGTTCAAGCTAGGATTTCTAAGCCCCTAGGGGATGGAGCTCTCCAAGTCACTCATGCAGAGAGCCTGGCATCTTGCCCAAGCTGAGGAGCTCTGCAAACCCTGGGATGCAAGTCTGCTGAGCACTCCCAGTTTATGTTCCACACTTGCACTGGAGGTACTTTCTGAGTGGTAAGTTACACTCCTGGTTAGAAGAAACAGAACACTGGAACAGGCTGTCCAGGGGAGTTGTGGTGTCTCTCTCTGGAGATAGTCAAAACCTGCCTGGATGTGATCCTGTGTGACCTGGGTGATCCTGCTCTGGCAGGGGATTTGACTGGATGAGCTTTCAAGGTCCCTTCCAGCCCCTGACATTCTGTGATTCTGTAACATCTTGCTGCAGAAGAAACCTTGCACTGCTTTACTGGATGAATTAGTGGCATGCTGTAACCCACAGTGTCCTGGTTGGGGTGTTTGGGGAACTTCAGCTAAACTGCTTGAGATCTCCTCCTCCTCTGTGTTGCAATCCTGACTCCAGGTGCTCAGTTCAGAGCAGCTGGCTTTTTCAAATAGCTTGTCTATCAGATCAACCCTAGCAGAGATTCCCTGAGCACCATGAAGTTCCGGCTGCCACTCATCCAGAAATCAGGTCTGTTGGAAGCTTGCTTAGCTCCCTGGCTGCTTCACAACCTCTTGGTGAGCTCCTCTCTCAGCAGCCCAGCAGCCCACACCACTTTCACAGTCTCACAGTATTACCACGGTTGGAAGAGACCTCAGAGATCATCAAGTCCAACCCTTTACCACAGAGCTCAAGGCTAGACCATGGCACCAAGTGCCATGTCCAATCCTGCCTTGAACAGCTCCAGGGACGGCGACTCCACCACCTCCCCGGGCAGCCCATTCCAGTAGCCAATGACTCTCTCAGTGAAGAACTTTCTCCTCACCTCAAGCCTAAATTTCCCCTGGCACAGCTTGAGGCTGTGTCCTCTTGTTCTGGTGCTGGCCGCCTGAGAGAAGAGAGCAACCTCTTCCTGGCTACAACCACCCCTCAGGTAGTTGTAGACAGCAATAAGGTCTGCCCTGAGCCTCCTCTTCTCCAGGCTAAACAATCCCAGCTCCCTCAGCCTCTCCTCGTAGGGCTGTGCTCGAGGCCTCTCCCCAGCCTCGTTGCCCTTCTCTGGACACGTTCAAGCATCTCAATGTCCCTCTTAAACTGGGGGGCCCAGAACTGGACACAGTACTCAAGGTGTGGTCTAACCAGTGCAGAGTACAGGGGCAGAATGACCTCCCTGCTCCTGCTGGCCACACCATTCCTGATGCAGGCCAGGATGCCATTGGCTCTCTTGGCCACCTGGGCACACTGCTGGCTCATGTTCAGGCGGGTATCAATCAGCACCCCCAGATCCCTCTCTGTCTGGCTGCTCTCCAGCCACTCCGACCCCAGCCTGTATCTCTGCATGGGGTTGTTGTGGCCAAAGTGCAGCCCCTGGCACTTGGAGCCATTGAATGCCATCCCCTTGGACTCTGCCCATCTGTCCAGGCGGTCAAGGTCCCGCTGCAGAGCCCTTCTGCCCTCCAACCCAGCCACATCTGCCCCCAGCTTGGTGTCATCTGCAAACTTGCTGATGACTGACTCGATGCCCTCATCCAGATCATCTATGAAGATGTTAAAGAGGATGGGGCCCAGCACTGATCCCTGAGGGACACTACTAGTGACAGCCGCCAGCTGGATGTGGCACCATTCACCACCGCTCTCTGGGCTCGGCCCTCCAGCCAGTTCCTCACCCAGCACAGAGTGTTGCCATCCAAGCCGTGGGCTGACAGCTTAGCCAGCAGTTTGCTGAAGTCCAGATAGACCACATCCACAGGCCTCCCCACATCCACCAAGCGGGTCACCTGATCATAGAAGGAGATCAGGTTGGAAAGGCAGGATCTGCCCTTCCTGAATCCATGTTGGCTGGACCTGAGCCCTTGGCCATCCCTCAGGTGCACAGTTATTGCCCCCAAGATAACCTGCTCCATCAGTTTCCCTGGCACTGAGGTCAGGCTGACAGGTCTGTAGTTCCCGGGTTCCTCCATCCGACCCTTCTTGTGGATGGGGATCGCGTTGGCCAGTTTCCAGCTCTGGCTTGCGTCTCTCACCCAACTCACCTGGAGGAGGGCCAAGAAGGGAACAAAACCCCAATTCACAGTCAACTCTGCTTCCCAAGGTCCTGTGGCCAGAGTCTGCCAGTTAAGGAGACCCCACCACACAGCCTCCTTCCCCCCTGAAGCCCCTCAGCTCAAGGACAGCTACCAAGCCTACCTTCCCCTAAGGCACTGCTCCTTTTCACGGAGAACTCAGAAATGTTTGGGTTTAGGTTTGGATTGGAACAGCACCAAAACGATCAGGCTCCAGATTCCCCACAAAAGAGGACTGCATCTCTCCATCCTTTCCAAGATCCACAGCTGGGAGTCAGCTGTGGCTGCCTGCACCAGTTGTTGGTGGATTCACTCAGGCCAGCTGCTCTGCCAAGAGCTGTTCCTGAGGAACAGCCCAAAGAAAGATGGGGCAGATCAGGAAAGAAAAAGCTGCCAGAAATGGAGGTGCAAGGAGGAAGTGGTTTTTTAAACTTCTCTTTTTCATCTTTTTTTTTTTTTTTTTTTTTTGTCTAAGTCATTCTTCCAAGTAATAAAAAGACATTACCTAAGCAAAACAACTCTCTATCAGCTACAGAGTCTTCTTGACAACTGCAGTCAGAGTACAGATCTTTCCCATACAGCCTATCCCAGAACATCCTCCCCCAAATCTGAAAGCATTCAAACCAGGCAAAATATAACTCCTTGGTATCTGTTCCACTCTCAGTAAGAGAGGTTAATCTTCCTTTCCTCCAAGCTATTTTCTCCACTAAGCTTCTTATCACCTTCTACACCATCCAGAATATGAAGACACAGTTTTCATACATCTCTAGTTTGCTGCTGCTGCTGCTGCCAGTGCTGCCAGGAGATTGTATTATTATAGGAATGAAATTTGTTTCCAAATCCTAAGTAGGAAATACTGAAAAATACAGAAAAAGATGCTGAATAGTCATAGCTACTGTCCTCGTTTTCAGAAGAGCTTTGTAGAATAAGAAGGGTACTTTAAAAGGCATCTAAACACAAACTTTCTTGGGAGCTGTTCTCACCAGAAGAGAAAATTTAATTCCCAGGTGACATCTATGACTTCATTGCATGTAGAATTAAATCTAAAATTCCTTCCTTTTTGTTATTTTTTCTTCATTTTAGTATATTCTCTTCAGCATCTAAGTAACAAAAACCCTTTAAATTAAGCTATTGTTCAAAATGTGTAGCAAGGAAGGAAGCAAGGGGTTTTGGGGTTGGATTTTTTCATAAAGAAACCACAAAATAGAGACTGTAAATACCTAGAGACATGTGAAAAATGCAAGATAGCACATGCCTGTCCATGATAGCCACAGATTCCTTGCAGAGATATGCACCAAAGTGGAAACTCAATTACACAATAGCTTTTCCTGGCACTTTAGGAGTTGAGTTTTACCTGCCTTTTAGAAATCTCAGGCTCACAGCCAGATTAAGATCTGCAGCCTCTTTGTCAGGAGAAACAGGGAAAAAATGGCAGTGGTGGCATCAGAGTCTTGTACAAAACACTAAAAACAAAGTTGTTTGTTTTTCAGTCTAGTTTGGCAATGAAAATAGAACCTGCAAAGTGTCTCTGTCATGTTTTTAAAATCACAGAGTGTCAGGAGCAGGAAGGGACCTGAAAAGCTCATGCAGTCCAAACCCCTCTGCAGAACAAGATCACCTATACCATGCATCCCGGCTGGATTTGAATATCTCCAGAGAGAGAGACTCCACAACTCCTCAAGGCGGCCTGTCCCAGTGTTCTGTCACCCTCACAGGGAAAAAAAATCCTCCTCATACTTACATGGAACTTCCTATGCCTCAACTTCCGCCCATTGCCTCTTGTGCTGCCATTGGGCATCATTGGTTAGAGCCTGGCTCCATCCTTCTGGCACTCACCCTTTACATGTTTAGAAGCATGAATGAGGTTACCTCTCAGGCTCCTCTTTTCCAAGCTAAAGAGCCAAAGCTCCCTCAGCCTCTCCTCATAAGAGAGGTGTTCCACTCTCCTAATCATCTTAATCAGAAAGAAGACACAAATAAGAGTAAATGTCCAAACTGAAGCTATTAGTGTTACTTGGGAAAGAAGCTTGGTTGCTCACACAATGATTCCACATTAAGAATGACATTCAGATGTAGATCAGCACATGGGGTCAAACCAAAGCCCCAGAGGGAGAAGTCTCTAAGGTTTGCTGTGAATCAGAATGTGAATGAGGATCTAGATCTTTTCTCCTAGGCCCATATGAGTGTAGCAGCTTTCATCAATAGGACATTACACACAAAAAATGGTTTGAATTGGAAGAGACTGCTAAAGGTCATCTAGTCAAATCTCCTGCAGTCAGCAGGAATATCTTTAACTAGAACTGACTTTGAACGGTTCCAGAGATGGGGTATCTATGACCTCTCTGGGCACCTACAATATGCCAGCTTTTCCATGCTTTTTCCCCAAAAGGGTCTCTATTCCCTATAAGGGAACCTCTCACAAAATACTTGAGATATGTTCAGCTACCACCTCCTTACACAGCAAACAGATTGTTCTTTATGGCAAGCACATTTTCTGTCCTTAACATAGCCAGAAGACAACTCTCCTGTGCAAAGGAGCTCCAGTTTAAAGACATCCTTCCAAGTTCAAAAGCACTGCCAGCATCTGCTGGAAAAGAAGGCATCTCACTTTTCCAATCTATCCCTGCCACCTAATCCTTGGCTATGATGAATGGAAACATGACCTCTTTAATTTGCTTATCATATGAGGCAGAAGAGTTGCCTTAATGTTTTTAGAACATGTTTATACTACCCCCAATTAATCTAAACCTAATTAGAAAGGTTTAAAAAAAAAAAGTGAATACAAACTTGCAGGATGTATTATAATATTCTGGTAAAATCCATCATCCCTAAGATTTCTACCAGAACTGGAGGATGTGGTGGGCAGTAGCACACAAATCCTTGTCCAGTAGAACGTTTCTGCAACAAGTAGGTCGTGGCAGTTTCTCCAAATGATGGTGCTCTTCAGATAACTTTCCAGTTTTCTTTCTGCACTGAGAGAATTGCTTGACATAGATTGGATCAACATTCAAGGAGGGTTTCATGATAAGGGTAGTTTTCAGAAGAAATTATCTTCTCTGCTCAACAAAGCAGCAGACAGGTCAGGTTCCTTTTGAAGCCAGGACAAACAACAAATCGAGCTCCTGGAGTCTGGGAAAATTAATTAACCCCTCTCCAAGGTGGAACTGCTTTCCCTGAACAGACAGAAAATCTTTTCTGCAATTAAAAGGCAACTTTAGTGGGGAAACAAGGGAAGAGCCAGGAAACAAGCTTGAGAATTAGCAGTTAGTTAATGTGGCCATCCTTTCACCACACAGACTGGTGACCCACCCCCAACAGATGACTCCTGGGAAGAGCTGCCCTCTGTCCCCACGGAAAGCTGTCTTGGAGCTGTTGCCTCTGTACTGTCCCACCTAGGATATTGAGAATCCTGGGGGGGAGCCTGTAGGGATCCTCTCCGTGCTCAGCTGCTTTGTGTGGCATTTGTTTGACGTGGCATTTCCTCAGCTGGAAAAGGCTCTAGACTTGGTCAGGGTGAGCTATTTAACCTGATGTGTCTGAAGAAAGGTTTATATTATTTGCCATGGTGATACAGTTCTGTTACCAACACAGTAGAAACAGCTAATTCAGACTCATGGTTGTCTCCAGAAGCAACAAAAGGAAGCAGGAAGCAATGAAGGCGTGAAGAGTGACATCTGGGGAGAGAACCCTGTGTTACAAGGGCGCACAACACGGGAGAGGACAGAGGAACCTCATTCACTGAGGACAATCAGCATCTAAAGAGGACTTGGCAACCATCAGAAACAGCAACATCCGTCTCTACGAGGAAGAGTTTTAGAAAAACAAGATAGAACTATTTCCCCAGACAGCTGACAGTGGCAGTGTCTGAGTGAAAACAAGCCTAATGTGGAGACTTAACAGGACTTGGGTGGCTCCCTCCAGCTAGAGTGGTGACAGCAGCCCTGGACATCCACACGGCCCTCATCACTTAATCCTGTTATTACAGGTGGGACTGACAAAGGACATCTGAGAGGCATGAGTTGTTCCTGAGTGGTGATGTTGGAGCTCTGTCATCTCATCACTAACCCTCCTACCCTCTTCATTCACCCTGAGACTTCATCATCAGCCCCCAGGTGATTTTTTTTGTGTGTGTGCGCAACTCCACAATGTTTCCTTCTCATTTCTACTGTGCTGGATCCCAATTTGAGCACAATATGTGCTGGGGACAGGAGCCTGCTTTGTCTCCAAGGTGATAGTCTATTTGCTTGGTTAAGAAAAGCCACACTTCCTATAACATGGAAAACCTGTTGATTTCCTACTCATAGCTATTCTATCTCTTTTATAACATAAATAAATAACATAAAATTTTAAAGTTCTGGCCTCATTTGTTTTTTTCAGAGGAATACTCAGCTGAGTGTATTTGAAATCCATAATAGAGTTAGACAGGCAGAAACAAACTATGGATGAAAAATAGAGGCACTGTAAATAAATATAGAATATATATAAATAAATACAGAAGATATTTGTACTTCACTGCTCTCAAAAAAGGAAAAACAAAACAAAACATCTCCCATATCTGCATGACCCCTGGTATTAAATGGCACTGTGTCAAATTTGGCTTCCATACCAGAACATAAGGGGCACTTCCCCTAGTAGACTAGAATGATATCTGAGGTTTTAGACTGTATTTTAACACCACAAAGAGTATTGATTGGATCTCATTTGGTAAGGGTGAGGACTATTTTGCTATGAATGTTTTTTTCTGAGCTGCAGGTTGCATACTTGCAGCCTTTGTCTTTCAAATGTTGACTTTCAGCATCTGAAAGAAATTACCGTTGCTGTGGTATTACAATCAGCCTCTTATTAATCATTTGGCAACCTTCTACCTTCCAAAAAAACCAAGGGATCTGCTTACTTGGAGGAGCACAGCCTTCAGATCATTACGAGTAAGATGTGGGGACTGAGTGTTAAAGTGTTACTTCTAACACATTGGCTGGTGTGTTTTGGCAGCAGGTGTGTAACACAGCACTGCAGCCACGCTCACAGCCATCAGCCCTTCATAACCTGCATTTGGCTTTGGCATCCTCCTATGCGCAGCTCCACAGTGCTACACTGAAACACGCAACATAAGGGGGATTGATACTAAAGAATAATGAAAGGCTTCCTTATTTTCTACAAGGAATAACAATCCATACATAATTGATGCTATTGCAACAAATGCAAAATGATTAAAAGGATTTATAGCCGTGCTTAGTGGAGACCATTAAAGTGAGCTTTTTCAATCTAGGAAAATGAGAAGTGCAGAACCAAATTAAAAATGCTGGAAGACTGAAAACTCCTGCATAAATTATCCTCATTCCCTGCCTAATGTAGTTTGAGTTTGCTTATTTGTTTTTACTAGCAGGTAATATAAACCACAGAAATGTCAGACTTGTCAGCCCTGTTTTTCCATTCAGAAGATTTGTTCTGCATTTCTACCCTGTCTCAGGAAGGCACACCTTGAAAACTTGCACCAGAGAGGGAAAGCCATTCTGTATAACTTGCAAGAGCCCCAGTCCTGCAAAGGGAAAAAATGTGGAACCCAATGTACCTCCTACCAGCCTCAAAGAAACACAGAATGTCAGAGACTGGAAGAGACCTCAAAGGATCATCTCATCCAACTCCCTTTGCCAGAGCAGGATCACCTATACCAGACTACAAATAACATTGTTAATGGTGGGGAATGATTAAGAAACTGAGTTCTAAGAGTGACATTAAACCAAAACAAAGCAAGCAAACAAAAAAAACCCCAACCTCAAACCCCAACTAATTCTCCATGCTGAGATTTATTTTTGATGGTGGTTTGCTTATCAAACTGAAGCATGACTGTTTTGTCCAGTCTGCAAAACACAGCACAGTTGCTTGCTATTGCTATGACAGTTTCCAGATTCTTCTGTAAACTTTGCATTCTGCTTCAGAGAATCATCTGCAGAATTAAAAGCCTGGCTGCTGGACTAGGAAAAGTCACTTCTGCTGTGAATCTTTGAGTGCCCATTCTAACTATATTTGGACTGAATTTGTGATGCTTTTACTGCTGGTGTATGAGAAGCTCAGCATGAGCCAGCAGTGTGCACATGCAGCCCAGAAAGCAAACCAGAGCCTGGGCTGCAACAGCAGAAGTGTGGCAAGCAGGTCGAGGGGGGTGATTCTTCTCCTCTACTCCACTCTGCTAAGACCCCACCTGGAGTACTGCATCCAGTTCTGGAGCCCCCAACACAAGAAGGACATGGAACTGCTGGTGCGGGTCCAGAGGAGAGCCACGAAGATGATCAGAGGGCTGCAGCAGCTCTGCTATGAGGACAGGCTGAGAGAGTTGGGGCTCTTCAGCCTGGAGAAGAGAAGGCTTCGAGGAGACCTTAGAGTGGCTTTCCAGTATCTGAAGGGAGCCTACAGGAAAGCTGGGGAGGGACTATTGACAAGGTCTAGTAATGTTAGGACGAGGGGGAATGGGTTTAAGCTGGAAGAGGGGAGATTCTGACTGGATGTTAGGAGGAAGTTCTTTACAGNGCCTTCCAGTATCCAAAGGGGGCCTACAAAAAGCTGGGGAGGAACTTTTTAGGCTATCAGGGAGTGACAAGACTAGAGGGAATGGAGCAAAGCTGGAGGTGGGTAGGTTCAGACTGGATGTGAGGAGGAAGTTGTTCAGCATGAGAGTGGTGAGAGCCTGGAATGGGTTGCCTGAGGAGATGGTTGAGGTCCCATCCTTGGAGGTGTTTAAGGCCAGGCTGGATGAGACTCTGCCCAGCCTGATCTAGGGTAGGGTGCCCCTGGCCATGGCAGGGGGGGTGGAACTAGATGATCCTTGTGGTCTCTTCCAACACTGACTGATTCTATGACACTTCTTATGAAATTGAGGGGGTGGAGTGGGTGTGTGTGGAATGGAAGTAATTTGACTTTCAGATATGTCGTTATCTTGCCAGATTTGTTACTAAATGTTAAGTCCACCACTGATCTGTCAGTATGTAGCTAAGAGATGTTGCATTAAAACACATTATAGGGATAACAAAGTGTGGTGGAAACAAGGATGTCTTCTCAAACACCAGTAATTTTCAAACAAAGCAATAAGCCCCCTCAGATCTTTATCAACTGTATTAACCAGCAATCTTCACAACGTCCTGCAGCTGGTTTTCATTTTCAGTGGCTGAGCAGATGCATCAAGAAGTGTCCATCTTTTAATAAAGCCCCTCTTCACTGCAGTTCCATTTGGAATTGAGCCACCAAAAAGATTTTTTTCCTCTTTTTCCACCTTCTTAAATTCTGTCTCAAGACAGCTGGAATTACAGCACGTTAACAGCTTAAAGAGCACAGGTCAAAAATGCTCTTTTTATCTTGAGAACCAGCTATACATAAAGTCTGATCTAAAAATCTTCTGCAGGCTCAGGTTCTTCAGTGAAGCCTGGATCATGTTCAGGCCTATCTGAGCAGATGTGGGTGGACTCTCTGACATACTGAGGAGTTAGGCAATGAAAGGTCCTGTTGGCTCAGGGCTGCTCACTTGCCAAAGTACACGTATAGCTCAAGGAGCACTTCCAAAATGGAGAGAGCAGCTCCAGATCTGACAGATTAGTAAAATGCAATGTTTTCAGATGTTTTTCTCCAGCCTGACAAACTGTATTCCCTTAAACTTCTGTTAGTCGACTTCAAACATCATGTCCTGGCTATAATAAGTGCGAGATAAGTAGGTTATGTGCATTGATTAGATCATTGGCTCCCTGGTGTTACTGTGGAGCTGCAAAGGGTCTGCTAGTCCTTGCATGTAGAGGAGCAGGACTATTGGTTAATTTATTAGATATAAATTAACTGAAATGTGTATGCTATTTCTGCATCAGAAAGTCATTTCAGGCTGCTCAGATGAGAGGAAATCTATTTGTTATTCATAAACTCTTGCTGAATAGCACAGGAAACCATTTTTTTTCCCAATGTATAGTCAGTTCCCAAGCTGTTTGCTCCAATTATTCTCCCTTCATGCCACATGGACACTTTGGTTATGCAGTATTTTTGTGCTTCCTGGCTGAATACATAGCCATAGCTCCACAAATAGTGGCTGGTGATAGCTACTGCCGGTTATTTTTCTTTCCAAAAAGCTAATGGTGTAGGTGTTCCTCAACAAAGAGTAGACATGTGAGGGAGCTGAACCACTCTTTGGGCTGGAATGAGGGTTCAGGAATACTGGTTCTGCAATAGGTGACCTGTTCTAAGCTGGAATTACACTATAAGGCAAACTTTACAGCTGAGGAAAGGGCAGCTGGTTAATGCAAGCTCATCCAGCTGTTTTTGTTGTCTATTAGAACCTTCCTTCTGTCATAAGCTGGTTTTAAGCCATGTCTTTGTAGCAGGAGTTTCTGAGCTTTTCAAAGAACCGGGGGTTAGACTGAGTGCATTTCTGGTTTCTGTTTGATCAGCAGACATGGAAAGAACTGCTCTGCATCTCTTCTGCTTACCTTTCCTGCAGGAGCACAGGCACAGCTCCTGCCTGCTGACAGTGCTTTTTAAAGATAATCCTTCCTGTGCCATCAGCAACAATGCACAAAATGAAACTTTGCCCTTAGAAAGAGAGCTTAAAGTGGTCCCAGCAAGTGAAAACAGAGTTTTATCATATTTGTGCCAAGTCAAACTTATATCACTACAGGTCCTTCCAGCAGCATAGTGTTAGATTGCTTGGGTTCAGATGGCTTTACTGTATTGTCATTCAGTGACTCCCCTTTCATGCCCATACTGGGCATGAAATCATCTCCCACATGTAAAGATCTAGATACACACAGCAAAAGGAGCTACAAAGAGACAGAATCATAGAATGGTGTGGCTTGGAGAGGACTTTCAAAGGTCACCTAGTCCAACCCCTCTGCCATAAGCAGGGACGTCTTCAACTAGATCAGGCTGCTCAAAACCCCATCCTGCATGGCCTTGAACCATGCAGGGGATGGGGCATCCACAACTCTCTGAACAACCCATGACAGTGTTTCACCACCCTCACTGTAAAGTATTTGTTAGCATGTAACCTAAAGGTACCCTCCTTTGGTATGAAAATATTACTCCTCATCCTATCACCACACTCATTGATAAAGAATCCTTCCCAACCCATCCTGTAGGTCCCCTTTAAGTACTGAAAAGCTGTGAGAGGTATCCTGGAGCCTTTTTTTCTCCTAACTGGACAATCACAATTTTCTCAACCTGTCCTCACAGCAGAGTGGTTCTAGTCCCCTGCTTGTCTTTGTGGCCTTCCTCTGGATACACTCGAAGAGACCCATGATGTGTCCTCAACCCTACTCCAGATGGTCAGAGCCAGCCTGGGTGTGTATCTGCCATCTAGTCAGCCTGCAATCAATCCTTGCTCTTGGGAGTGCCTATAAGTACCATATATAGCTGCTTACCCGTTCTCATCCTTTATTGCCTACACTGGATTTACAACTGGTTTGAACATGCAGCCATTATAAATCACTGATTGCAAACATTTTCCTAACATTTAGCATTTGTCCTTCCCAAGAGGATTCCAGAGCCAAAAACACTTTCAAGAAAACAAATGCAAGCATTATCTGTTTCATTTCCACCCTTCCACAGAGCACAGCCACCTCTCTGAGAAGTAAAACGCCTTCTGAGATTACAGAAGCATTAGGCTGCCTGGCCCAAGCCAAAAATCAGACAGCCCTTTAATTTCTCCTCCCTGGAAGAGGAACCAGTGAGAAAGCAAACTCGTGGGAGGCACAGCTGTGCTCAGTGGGCTGGCTGAGGAGCCTCAGTCAGAGCTGAGACTGTTGGTATGTAGCTGCCTTTCACTGAGTATTGCTGGACATCACAGAAAGCTGCCAAGCAGATAGTGAGCTTGAGGTGCAGTAAAATTAGGGCAGCTTTCACAGGGAAATCATAGAGTGTCATACAAGGAGATAGGGATGAGCAATGGCATTCCTTGGAGACGGATGGGAGTCTTAAAACTGGCTACTGCAATGCAGAAAACAGAGCTCAAGGGTTCAACATAGACATGGTGAACTTGACATGAAAGCATGTTTAGAGCAGTGGTGGGAGTTGGAGGAGAGTTCAAGATTAAACGTTTGCCAAAGCAGCAACTAATATGCCACCATTAATTTTCCCCTAAGCGCAGCAGTGTCATTTGTTGTTTGCATTTTACTGGCCCTGAGCCACCCTTACCTGTCTCTAGAGTGAGGTGCTGCCCCAGAAGTTAAGTGTAATTTGTAATTGCAGTGAATGAGGGCCTCTAAGACTTCACAGCTGCCATGATCTCCCCCAGGCAGTGAACATCACCTACCATTCACCATCCCAGCTTCTCTATCTGGAAAAATGCAGATGAAAAGTCTCTGACCTCTTTCTCAGGCACATTTAAATCCACTGCCAAAATAAGTCCTAGACACTATTATTTTTTAATCACTCTCAGGATAATCTGGGAGCTTGCCTTCTCTAGGATCTTTCAAAGAGATTTTGCTCTCTCTGAAGTGTATCACCTTCCAGATACCTTCAGTGATTTGGTCCATCTCTATTCCCCACCGAGTCCGCCATAAAACCCAGTAGAGCTTCACTCTTGTAGAGCTGCTGACTTGCTTGGTACACCCAGCTCTATGAGGCAGCTACCAAGTGATGTATCAAAAAAAAAATAACATAAATTAAATTTTTTTTTTTAAAACCCCAAAAGATAAACCACTTTAGGCCTCCTTTAAAATCCCATTGAACCTTGGAAAATAGGTTCAGGATTTTATCTGCTTCAGGTAGACAACTTTGGGAGCTTTGGAGGTGAAGTCATCAAAGTCAGTGCCAGAGTAAAACTAAGGACTTGGATAGGATAAACTGCAGTTGTTTTCTGCTCTGTATATGCATGTAGAAGGTTATCTACAGCTTTCAAGGCACCCAGTTTGCCTGCATTGTGTTTTGGGATTGGTTAATGCAGCAACCATGCTGTTCCTGCCCCTGCCCTCTATAGCTTCCGATAAGAGCAAAGACAACATAAAGTCACATTTCCAAGACTCCACGGTCAGTGACTAAATAGTCTGCTTAGGCTTTCCAGCATGGGGGTTTTTTTTTGCACTTTAATACAGAAAAAAACAACAAACAAAAAACAACCAAGAAAGAAAAGGAAAAAGGAAAAAAAAAAAAGGAAAAAGCTGAGCTTTCCAAGCCCAGTTATTTAGTGATACTTGTTATCAGATGAAAACATTTAATGTGAGCCCATATCCCTTAATAAATAAAAGAATTTCTCACTTTCTGAAGTTTCTCACCTTGTGACCTCTGGGAGGGAAAAAAAAAAAAAATCCAGTTTCTCTAACAGGAACTCTAGGTCATAACAGCATATTTCCACAGTGTAACACAGGTCTTACTACCAAACTCTCTCAATATTTCCTGGCTTGTATGGATTAAGAAGCAGCAAAGCAAAACTATTTTTACAGGTTTGGCTGTCTGGCACACTCGCTATTTACTTAAGCTGGCAGTTGATGAGAAAGCAGTCTCCCTCTCTCTCAGCACTACTCCCACCATCTCACACTGTTAAAAAGAAGTGTGCTTTTGGGGCAAGAAAATCATGCTAGTTCAAACTCCAATTTAATACCTATAGAATAATGTATCACAGTATCACCAAGGTTGGAAGAGACCTCATAGATCATCAAGTCCAACCCGTTACCACAGAGCCTCAAGGCTAGACCAAACAACAATAAATCAAAGCTTTTTTCCTGAGGCACTCAATTCCAGCCCCTCAAGCTATTGGAAATTCAGCAGCTGTCATGAGGAAGAAAATTATCCTCTCAACCTGACGTGATGACCTACAGGTTCTTCCCACCCTGGAAAGTCACAGGATCACAAGATGTTTGGGGTTGGAAGGGATCTCCATAGATCATCAAGTCCAACCCCTCTGCCAGAGCAGGACCATACAATCCAGCTCAGGTCACAGAGGAATGCATCCAGACAGGGATTCAAAGTCTCCAGAAAAGGAGACTCCACAACCTCTCTGGGCAGCCTGTTCCAGTGCTCTGTTGCCCTTACAGTAAAGAAGTTCTTCCTCATGTTGGGGTGAAACTTCTCGTGCTATATTATGTCCACTGCCCCTTGTGCTAGCACAGGGCACAACCAAGAAGATTTTGTCCCCTCCTTTTTGACTCCCAGCTCTCAGATATTTATAAGCAATCCCTTTTAAGTCTTCTCTTCACCAGACTGCTTTGTCCAATCAGTTTTTAACTATCACCAGTGATAATCCAAGGTAAGCTTTAACATTTATTAAATGATGATAGGGTGATAGGTTGGACTGGAGGATCTTGGAGGTCTCTTCCAACCTGGTTGATTCTATGATCTATGACCAGGACCCTTGCTTTGCATCAGGAAGACATGATCACCTGAGGAAGCAAATGCTAGCCTCTTGTGAACTTTTTACCAAAGCTGAGCTGCAGAGAAGAAGCAGGAGCAGAGAGGAATGAAAGCTCTCAAGGTCTTTCCATTCCACTCCAAGTTCTGGAGTGGCTGGTTGGTGCTCTGTTTGTTTTGTTTCTGCAGGAACAGACTGCAATATCCATGGTGATGACATTAGAATGCCAGGAAAGCCTAACAAAGATGACTGTTGTGCCTTGCACTGAAAAAAGCAGATGTTTATTAAAATGTCAGCCAAATGACTTATGTGTCACTGACTCTGAGGACAGTACAGCAGTCCTGCAGTGTTTAAAAAGTAATAGTAACAGCAAAAACAACTCCAGTCACTCGTTGCTACTTAATGGTAACTGATGTGCATACCAGAATGGTCACTTCTGTTCAAGTCTAAACAACAGGGAGATGGTTGGCATCTCAGTGGCTCAAGACTTGTACTTGTTTTCAGTGCTTAAAACCATAGGTCACATCAGTTATTTGGAAGGGACTGAAATTGATACAGCCTGCTTTATAGTTCTGACATTTCTATTTCCCCAATGGATTGCATTAAAGGTTATTGACCTGTTTAGGACTGAGTAAGCCCTTAGAGAATGTTCTCTGGGAGACTTTGGCACAAAAAGCTGTAACATTTCTTCACTTCAGCGTCAGGCCATTCCAATTACTGGTTGCTTTTGCAGCTTCATAGGGAGGGAGAAAGGGATTTACATCTACAACTCAATTCCCAGCATGCTTTACAATATATGCATGGTCTCTGTTATTTATTACGTGTCCTTCATTCTCTCTCTCCACTCTCTCAGATTGATACTCTTTAATCAATCACAGTTTTGCAGCCTGGCCCCATAAATTTCACCCACCCTGGCTTTGTCCAAATGTCACAAAAGAGCTGAGAGTGCTTTCTGAACCATGAAGAATCAATGTTTAAGCCATTGCTTGGTGTGATGATGTATTTAGTAAACAAGACTAAACTAGAATACACCAGTAAACTCACTCTGCTTTATGCATCACTGACTGTGGATGAAGTGAGTGTATATATAGTTTGGAGGACAGGTGGGAAGGCATACAGAATAGCAGATTTCTTTCTGATACTACTTGAGTAGAGGTAGTAGCCGGGGAGCCCTCCTCCCCCAATGTACTACTGGGGGAGAGTGCCTTGTCAGAAACACTACACTGCCTACAAAATACCTCAGAACTCATAGATTTGAGCTGGAGCAATTGGATTCCAAGCTCTGGATTGGCTGTCAATTCCAGATGGCTTCTCTGAATGTTTCTTATGTTTCATATAAATACATTCATAATGACATGAGTTCCACCTGCAAATTATCTAGAACTTGATATTCCCTTTGGGAAAGGCAATACTCTTATTTTTAACTAAAACAACAGTATAACAACCTCAAAGTGATCTCGAGAGGTTCCTGAGAAGCAGATAGACTGCTTCATTAACCCTGCCCTGGACATGGGAATTTGGAAGATCAGTAAATTAAGTGTAACTATTGGCAGGCAATGAAGTTCATAGTTGGGTACCTTACTCTTATGCCTCAGTAATTTGGGTATGGTTAAAAACTGTACCAAATAAGAACACACAAAAAAATATTGGTTTAGACTGGGAAGAAACAAATCAGCAGTTACTGAAAGGTAAATACATCCAGATCAGCCATCCATTCCAGTACTGAAGTGTAAATAACTAATTTGCTTTGAGTTACATTTCTCCCTTTTGCCAGGAATCACATTGGCAAGCAAAGGAAGTTGAGCAGTTTGAGAATGGTCACAGGAGATTGCATTTGCTCATATCGAATGTCCAAAAGAGTACACAAAATTCTGCTTACTTTGCTTTTGCATCCTTATCAATCAATCACTCACTCACAGGATGTTAGGGGATGGAAGGGACCTCCAGAGATCGAGTTGAATCCCCCTGACAGAGCAGGACTATAGAATCTATTTCAAGTTGCACAGAAATGCATCCAGACAGGGCTGGGAAAGTCTCCAGAGATGGAGTCTCCACAACCTCTCTGGGCAGCCTGTTCCAGTGCTCTGTCACCCTTACAGTAAAGAAGTTCTTCCTCATGTTGAGGTGGAACTTCCTGTGCTGTAGTTCATACCCATTGCCACTTGCCCTATCACAGGGCACATCTGAGAAGAGTTTGTCCCCTCCCTCTTGACCCCCAGCCCTCAGACATTTATAAACGTTGATTAGATCTCCTCTAAGTCTTCTCTTCACCAGATCAAAAAGCCCCAGGTCCTCAGCCTCTCCTCACAGGGTATTGCTCCAGCCCCTTCATCATCTTTGTAGTCCTCCCTTGGACTCTCTCCAGTACATCCCTGACTCTCTTGAACTGGGGAGCCCAAAACTGAACACAATATTCCAGGTGAGGTCTCATGTGGGCAGAATAGAGGAGGGAGAAGAACCTCCCTTGATCTGCTGGCCACACTCCTCTTAATGCATGCCAGGATCCCATTGGCCTTCTTGACCACAAGAGCACATTGCTGTCCCAATGTCTAAATCCAAGAGAGAACTCAACTGAACATCTGTAGCAGCATATAAAAAAACCAGTCATGCCCCCCAACAAAGGCACTCTGCCATTTACAATATAATTAGTTGATACCAGGAACTGCAAGGTGGTCAAGGCATCTGTACATGGGATTCAATCAGATTCATTCTAACCTCTTCATCCCTTTCTGGTAACAAGTTCTTAAATTTTCAATATCTAAATGACTGGCAATTTGCATTGTCATCAGAAATTCATGACACAAAAAGTTAAACTTTGTGATTTGCCACATTGGTAGAGATTAAAATTACTTTTATGAGCTCTGCAAAGCTTGTCTCCAAAGCTCATGCTGATTCTTAAAATTATTAACCAGAGTTTTCACACACAAACAAAAATTACACTGTCAAAACAGCACCTTCTCCTTTTCCTCTTCCTCTGCTCAACTGAATGGAAAGTTTTATTCTCAAGACTTTCTCATTTCACTTGTAAACAGCATAAATCCCAATGGAAAGGCTGAATTCTTGACGGATTTTTAGACAAAGATCCCCATTTTGCAATTGCTTCTAGTCACACAGACACTCACTTATGTGACTGCCTTTGGCACTCAACGTTTGGTGGAGGAAAATCCAGCTCTGCAAATCTTTGTGCTTCAGATGTATTCAAAAACTTTGTCTTTATGAGTTACCCTGCTCTAAAAGAGTGTAAACAAGTCACAGTTAACCACAGGAAAAAAGACACCAAACCAGAATTTACTTTGAATTTTGAGAGTCTAACAAATAAAAGCTGCTAGATCTCTAGGCTTACAAATACTCATGAGTGCACCTGCAACAGTATAAACAGCTTTTCCTTGGGAAGATGCTTGGCTGCTTTAAAAGTGGATATATAGGAGGATATTTTAAGACACTAAGTAGATGTCATGAGGACAAACAGAGAGCATAGTTCACAGCAAGACCTTTCTGGACCTGTCTTCCAGACAGATGTTTCTGTATGGAAGAAATCTTAGTTAATGAGAAGCTCTTGATTACTTTTTATCTATAACCATTTGAAGTATTTCAGGCTCTCTCCAGAATCAAACATCATGCAAATGCTTGTGGTTACTGCCATTAATCTCAAGTTATCCATAATCCTTAGGCCAGCAACTGACAGTGTTTTATGCTCAGGCTGTACCAGGGAAGCTGTTTTGCTTTGCACAGTCAGTGGGAGCAAGGGCTAAAACATGGCATCAAGCCAATGTCTTAAAACTCTTCTACTCCTATTATAAAGGAGAACAGCCTCACCATCTGTGGAGTACAAAAACAGGGCAGCATATTTCTTGGAAAATAGGCTGACATCCAATAATCAAGAAGAAATTTAGCCAGGTTTACAATCCTAATGAGCATCCTACCGAACAGGGAGCACCTCCCTCCTGGTATTTTGATATGAATGTTGAGAAAGCCAAGGAGAACCGAGAGTGACATCTTAGCTGCTTGAGAGACTCCAGCACAGAGCCACAATGACAATGAAGGGAATAGAACATCTTTCTTACAAGGAGAGACTGAGGGATCTGGGGCTCTTTAGCTTGGAGAAGAGAAGACTGAGAGGTGACCTCATTCATGGTTATAAAGATGTAAAGGCTGAGTGCCAGGCTCTGCTTGGTGATGCCCAATGACAGGAGAAGGGGCAATGAGTGGAAATTGAGGCATAGGAAGTTCCATGTAAGCATGAGGAGGATTTTTTTCCCTGTGAGGGTGACACAGCACTGGAACAGGCTGCCCAGGGGTATTGTGGCATCTGCCTCTCTGGAGATATTCAAAACCTGCCTGGATGTGTGATCTGGTCTAGGTGATCCTGCTCTGGCAGGGGGGTTGGACTGGATGAGCTTTTGAGGTCATTTCCAACCCCTGATGCTCTGTGATTCAGATTAACACCAGATAAGGGTTCACTGCTGTAATTTCATTTTGGGATTAAATGCATCTCTCTAGCCTGGACTTAAGTTTCCAGCTCTGTTTGAAAGATGGACTTGAATGCAAAAACTTTTCTCTTGGACTTTACTGCTACCAGTTAAGAGACTGCTGGCTTAAAGTTCTTTAAGTTCAGTTCTCAGACATCTACCTCATCCCATGCACTATAGGCCACACAGAGGAGCCTACCTAGTCCAGGAACTGGGAACTCTCCAATTCCTGCTGCTACTGCAAGGTGCATTGCATCCCAAGCCTACAGCCTGATGTATGCACCACGTGAATTTAATGACTTATCTTTGTGTGGGTTGGGTTGAACCCATTTAGGCCAAAGTTTCTTTGGTTAAACAACTGACTCCAGCAACCTAAACACAGTGTGAATCTGGGCTCACAGTGTGGCCGCTGAAAGCTTCTGCGATTTATTTGAGTTACTAAGCTCCTAATAATGGGAAATGAGGCACTATACCTGTAACAGGTGTTGTTTGCCTTTGACAAAAGTCAGCAGGAGCTCCCTCAGAAATCAGCAGGAACTTTTCAAGAAGGGCAGACAACCCCTACTCAGCTAATTTTGTTTTAATCTCTACTCAGGGAACAAAACTACTGCTTCTCCTTGACACTGTTTTCCCTGATTTAAGCACATCAGAGTCATTGCTAAGCTCCTTCATCAGCCTTAGAATATGGATAAGTAAAACGTAAACATTTAAATTTTTAGATTCACATAAATATGCAAAATCTTATCCAGAGACATTCTTTTTTGTGTGAGAAAGTGAATTTCAATCCTCCTTTTTCTTTGTGTGTGTGTAATTTAAAAAACTAAGAAAAATATGCCCCCAAAGGTCTATTTCTAAAGAAGAGCACACATTTATTCAAGTAGCTACATGCCCCATGTCCAAAGTGGAAGTGCATCAGCCTTTACAGAGAATTACACCTACAAGGCCTACATTTATAAGAGTTTATATTGTGCAGACAGAAATCTGTTGTAAAGCTTAGCAGCAGCAGCAATGCTTTTGGTCCCAGATCAGAAAAAAAAATCAACCAAACGATCAAAAAACCAAACCCCAAACAGCAGAAACCCAAACACAGACCCCAATACAAATGTATTTTATCTGCAAAAGCTATGATTTGGCATGATAATGTTACTGGAGAAGTAAAGGTACTTGGATTCAGCAGCTGTTCACTTTAGTGACACATTTTAATTCCTTTGCAATATGTCCTTGACACCAAATATCCAATGCCTGCAAATGTACCTTTAGAGGGGGGAAACTACTCTTTATACTGACTAATGTTTATACAAATATTCAACCTTAAGAGCAATTTGTTATAATAAAATACTCCCCTATAGATGAGAGTTTCAAAGTAGGGAAAATTCAAAAGACACTGATACACACTTTCTACTTTAACCATCTTAATTTGATTTGGAACACTTCCATCCCCCCAGTAATGCAGAGAAGGTTTTTCATGCTGTTTCCTGGTCTTTAAGGCTCCTAAATGCTGCACAGTGCTCTTATAGCTGCTATGTGCAACATGAGGCCAGCAAACACAAAAGCTGTATTTATGAAACACATTATTGTCTTTTCCAGCTCACAATTCAGACACTTCATGGCTGGAATCTAAATTATGTGCCAGCATGCATTCAGTTGTTATTAATCCATGGTTTGAAATGCATGCCAGTTTTTAGTGTGATGTATTCTTTGTGAGTTGGTGAACTATTTTTGTAGATAGAATTACCCTAATAATTTACCATTTTCCTTCAGCGAATCAGCAGTGATAAATGAAGAACTTACAAAGGTTAACTCAGGCAAATTTTTACCAGCACATGTGTATACTGATCTCAGAATAACTAAGGTTTTTTTGCCCCCCTCTGCCTGGTAATTAACCTCACAGCAATGTGCTGTCTTTCAAAATTTCCTGTCGCTTACCGGAGAACATTTCTCAGCCTGTCTTACAGGCTACAACTTTTCTGTTCACTCCCACACAGATTGCAGGGGTTTACTTCCCTTAGAGATGAGGATGCAACTCTACTGCTCGGCAAACCATCATTCCTCTCTTGAAGGACAGCTTTCTGGCATGAGCCAGCACTAGTCAGAAAGGGATGCTGCCTTATAGAGGTCCTGAGAGAGCTCTACTGGGCCAAGAGGACACAGGATCATAGGATGTTATGAGCTGGAAGGGACCTCCAGAGATCAAGTCGAATCCCTCTGACAGAGCAGGTCCATAGAATCCAGCTCAGGTGACACAGGAACATATGCAGACAGGGCTTGAAAGTCTCCAGAGAAGGAGTCTCCACAACCTCTCTGGGCAGCCTGTTCCAGTGCTCTGTCACCCTTACAGTAAAGGAGTTCTTCCTCATGTTGAGGTGGAACTTCCTGTGCTGTAGTTCATACCCATTGCCACTTGTCCTATCACAGGGCACATCTGAGAAGAGTTTGTCTCCTCCCTCTTGACCCCCAGCTCTCAGATGTTTGTAAACATTGATTAGATCTCCTCTAAATGTTCTCTGCACTAGCCCAAAAAGTCCCAGGTCCCTCAGCCTCTTCTCACAGGGTATTGCTACAGCCCATTCATCATCTTTGTAGCCCTCCCTTGAACTCTCTCCAGTACATCCCTGACTCTCTTGAACTGGGGAGCCCAAAACTGAACACAGTATTCCAGGTGAGGTCTCAGATGGGCAGAGTAGAGGAGGGAGGAGAACCTCCCTTGATCTGCTGGCCACACTCCTCTTAATGCATGCCAGGATCCCATCAGCCTTCTTGGCCACCGGGGCACATTGCTGTCCCATAGATAGCTTCCTGTCCACCTGACTCCCAAGTCCTTCTCCACAGGGCTGCTTTCCAGCAAATCACATCCCAGTCTGTACTGGTGCAGTTTATTATTCCTTCCCAGATATTACAAGAGTGAGAGGCTGATCCTGAAGTCTGATCTCCAAGCAATCCTTCACAAGGTCAAAGTCTTACAGAAAAAACACAGAATGATGTAGGTTGGAAGAGACCTGAGAAGGGCATTTGGTTAACCCTTCCTCTCCCCTCTCTATGCAATCACAAAGCTCAAGCCCAAGAGCAGGAGATGGTGCTGCTGCTCTTTTGAAACACTCACTCCTAAAATGTGCTTTGCAGGTGATCCGTACAAGATATCTCAGGAGAAGCAGCTTGAGAAATACTCCAACTTTGATAGAGGAAAACATGACTTGATGACACAAATAAACCTGCTGTCTTATCCATCTGCTGTCAATAAACTAAGGTATCTTGTGTCTCTCTGCCAGTAAGACCACCAGACCCCAGAAGACCCTTGACCTGTTCCAAGACCCTAGACAATTTCTCCATGGAAACCATGAAAATAAAGTTCCTTCCAATCCTACAATCATACACAGCTGAGAGAATGTGAGGATGCCAATTCCTCAAGCCTGCAAAGCCATTCCAGTAGTGGCATCAGCATACTTTGATGCCACTAGAAGGTCATTGTTACACTCATCACTACAAGGAGAACTGTCTAAGAAAAAGCCACTAAGTACTGCTGCCTCTCAGATCTACCCCACTAGTGGTCACATCAAGAAAACCAAAATCCCTGAGCACTGCTAAAGACTGCTTGCTTTTTCCATCCCCTTATTATTATGGTAGAAGTCTCTGCATAAAAGCCTCAAGCTTGGTGAATGGCAAACTTGATTGGATATGCTCTGCTCAATATTTCTATTTTTGATTGTCTAATTAGAGTGGGCAAAAGACAAACCATTTTTACATTCAGATGGCTTTATGGACTGAAGTGTTTTTCTTTTATGTCTCAAAATCATATGTGTCTATTTTTAATCTCTTCTTCCTGAAATATTGCATCCTGGAACCTGACAGAAGCTTCCTCAAGAAAATACATAAATGGTAACTTGAGAATTTAGATCATTTACAATCTATGATTCAAAGCAAGACACTGGAGACAGCTGAAGCAAACAGAAGCACTGAGGAGAAGGGCAGGAAAGAATACCCCTGCTCAGATTTCAATGGAGCAACAAGATGATAGTTCTGCATTGAAGATGGGCAATCATAAAAAACTGGTGGCACCTCCACCTCTGTGACCCAAGACACAGATGCAATATTCTCTTATGCCCGTGGAGACAACAGGAACTTTTCCCAACTAATCTGTGCACAAAGATAGCATCGGGGAATTCCTGCTCCAACCTCCCCTGATCTGGGCCAGACAGATTTACTAACTTTACTGTGTTACTCACTAGCTCTTTACTATGGCAATCAAGTCTTCATCCCATTATACATAAACTAACTGCAGACCACAAGCAGATGCTGTCTCACAGTTTTCTTGAGGTTTTGTCAATCTGTGGTAACTCAAGAATTTGATATGGGTTTATTCTTTAAGTCTGTGCATATGTGCCTTGTTTTTTGGTCCAGGAACAGCAGTAAATGTATTTTGTTTCTTTCTGTCAACTAGACTGTAACTGTTTAAGTAAGGGCGTGCATCATGAGACTGAAATTAATTTGTAATGGGATGTCAAGAACCACATTTTTTAATTATTTACCCCAAAGAAGGGGGGAAAACAAGCCAAACAAAACCCAAATGAACAAAAAACTCAAACAAACAAACAAAAAAACCACAAACAAACTAACATCACCACTCTGTGTGAGGGGTTTTTTTAAGGAGTTTTATCTCCTACAGGGCAACAAAGACACTGATGGCCTTAGGATTATGTCTTTTTACATGGAATAATTAAAACTCAAACATTTGGATAAAAAAAAACAAAACCAAACCAAAAAGAAACCACTAAAACCCAAACAAAAAAACTATCTTCAACTCTTTTATTAAAATATTTGAGAACATTTCAGTCTCTGACCACTGAACAGACCACTGCTGGCTGTAGCCACTGTTCTGACAGACCACTGCTGGCTGTAGAGGCATCAAGGGCAACACCAATACCCTTTATGGCACTGATGTTGCTTTCCCATCCTCAACCCCAGTGACTGCAAAGACCTGGGAGGTAAGAGAACGTAGTCAGCTCCCTGAGGGCACACAGCCAGCCTGGCATTCTCTCTGCAGGAGCTCCCACTCTTTCTCGAGGCTGGCAGCAAGCACATGCCAAGTTCTGTGTGTGTTTTTGCCACCGCTGCTAGCACAGAGAAGGTTTGGAGTCACCTGTAGAGGAGGAGTTACAGTCATCTCCATGGATAACACTACTAAAGGGGTAGCAGTGTTGAGCCTTTTGGCCCCAAAGGCCAATCCTAACGAGGAATACCCAGAGCATCTGCTCTCCAGTGCTCCTTAAGTGGGCTGGTTTGTCACTGCCTCTACCCACATACAGACACTTGTACCCGCACTAGCAGCTCTGTCTCTCCACAGCCAGGGGTCCCTTGGGAGGACAGACTGGTGTGAAGGCACCACTGACAACAGAACAGTTACTGATGGCACAGGAAGGATTTGAGAAGTACATCCTAAAGGAATGTTATCACTCTGTCAAGGCCCCCACATCACTCCTGGTGCCCAGACCTGTGCACAAAATGCTGCATTTGCCCTCAGAAGCCTCGCGATGTCTCAAACACCAAGGGCAAAGGCTGGATCTTTGCCTTTTAACTCAAGTGCCTCCAGCTGCTGCAGAAGGAACAAAGGATGAGGAAGATGGGGGGAATTGAGACCAGACTTCTGCCTACTTCTGTTAAACTAATTGGCACTTTGATACAACTGACACCTCTTTAGATCTGATTTTAAGTTATTTTTCTATACAGCAAGCTAATTTAATAGGTAACTATTGTAGGGGAACATGGATCAATTAATTTTTGATTTTGTGGAGCTCCTTGTCTCTGCAAAGGATTTTTTACATTTGACTGCTCATTCTGAGAGATGAAAAGGGTAATCACAGAATATCAGGCACTTGAAGGGACCTCAAAAGCTCACCCAGTCCAACCTCTGCAGAGCAGGATCACTATACCTGATCACACAGGGACACATCCAGGCTGGTTTGGAATATCTCCAGAGAGGGAGACTCCACAACCCTCTTGGGCAGCCTCTTCCAGTGTTCTGTCACCCCCACAGTGAAAAAATTCCTCCTCCATGGAACTTTCTACGCTTCAGCTTCCACCCATTGTCCCTTGTCCTGTCATTGGGCTTCACCGAGCAGAGTCTGGCTGCATGCTCCTGGCACTCACCCTTTACATGTTTATAAACATGAATTAAGTCACCTCTTGGGCTCCTCTTCTCCAAGCTCAAGAGCCAAAGCTCCCTCAGCCTCTCCTCATAAGAGAGGTGTTCCACTCCAATAATGAAACTATTGGTCCTATTTATTGAACCCCAAACTATATTAAGTCAGCAAAAGCACAAACATAGGTAAGAAAAATACCATCCTCATCTGTGTTACAATGCCTAGTTTTCCTTTAAAATATTTGGGGGTGAAATTCTGTATTATCACACCCAGAGTGAGCCTGGAAAAGCAGCAGGAATTTTTAAATGGCTGCAATAAAACACGATAGTATTCTTGGAGGGGAAACATTAGACAGATGGAAGGAATCCTACTAATGCCCCACAATACAACAAGCACTGTAATTACATGCTGTAGCCAGGATCCAGTTACTGAAGCTTTGCAAGGCATAAAGGTATGGAATCAACTATTTTCACAGCTGTCATAAAATCGCTCTCTTAATATTCCTCTACCCTCCTTATGATGCTCTATACATTGCACTAAGCAAAAAATTCCAAGTACTAGCAAAGGAAAGTCAAACACTGCAATGGGAAAAAGCCAGGTTTAAAGCCACAGTACAACAGATAGCTTTGTACCACTGTTGTATAGTATTTAGAGTGATTCCCTGACCCAGTAAGCTGTGTTTACCACCTTAGAACTGAGTTCTTGGAAGGTTAGGGTTAGTACAGACCCATCTGAAAAGCTAGAGGCAGTCTTTTCTTAGTGAACCAGCCCGATGCCAGCAGAAATCCCAGGGTTATCACTGTAAACACAGCTCACTCAGCACTGTCAGGATGGTGCACCCTGGCTTTGCAGGGGAGTGCTGCTGCCCCCGGTCTTCCAAGCTACCCACACTGGCACAGGCATCGTCATGCAATAAGATCTATTTATATTCTTAACTAAAAGCACAGATATATGCACATATCTCTTCCTAAGCCTCTATATCTGTACTGCTGGTGGAGATTTCCCTGGTGTTTTCCAGAGAGGCTTTTCTATTGTATTCCATTTGGCTGAAGAACCAAAATCTGCAGCCAGGCACTGCCATCAAAGACCACGTGGGTCTTGCTGACACATGGCAATCCCAAACCAAGACAGCCAGTTAGAGAAAGAATATTTGTCAGGAATAATACTTGATGCACACAGCCAGGAAAATTGGAACCAGATTCAGAGCTTATGTGCTGAGAAAATAACTATGAATATGGAAAAAATACTACGTGAGTAGTGAGACCTGGCCAGACTGGAGAGCTGGCCACAGAGGAACCAGATGAAATTCAACAAGGACAAGTGCAGAGTCCTGCATCTGGGGAGGAACAATAAACTGCACCAGTACAGGCTGGGAGGTGATCTGCTGGAGAGCAGCCCTGTGGAGAGGGACCTGGGGGTCCTGGTGGCTAACAAGTTAACCATGGCACAGCAATGTGACCTTGTGGCCAAGAAGGCCAATGGGATCCTGGGGTGTATTAGGAAGAGTGTGTCCAGCAGATCAAGGGAGGTTCTCCTCCCCCTCTGCTCTGCCCTGCTGAGACCTCATCTTGAATACTGTGTTCAGTTTTGGGCTCCCCAGTTTAAGCATGACAGGGCTCTGCTGGAGAGGGTCCAGCAGAGGGCTACGAGGATGATTAGGGGACTGGAGGGCATGGCTTATGAGGAGAGGCTGAGGGACCTGGGGCTGTTTAGTCTGGAGAAAAGAAGACTTAGAGGGGATTTGATAAATGTTTGTAATTCTCTGAAGGCTGCCAGGAGTGGGGGGACAGGCTCTGCTCACTTGCTCCCTGGGATAGGACAAGGAGCAATGGGTGTAAGTTGCAGCAAAAGAGGTTCTGCCTCAACACAAGGGGGAACTTCTTTACTGTAAGGGCCACAAAGTACCGGAAGAGGCTTCCCAGAGAGGTTGTGGAGTCTCCTTCTCTGGGGACTTTCAAGGCCTGTCTGGATGTGTTCCTCTGTGATCTGTGTTAGATAGTATTGTCCTGCTCCAGCAGGGGGGTTGGACTCAATGATCTCTTTGGGTTCCTTCCAACCCCTAACATCCTATGATCCTATGAGGCTACGTTGCTGACTCCAGGTTACACATATGGATTTGCTGTGCACAAAACTCCAGTACTGGGGCTGTTTGGATATGAAAGCGAACTGTGTGGCTGGCATTGTAACTAGATGTGTACCTTCACATGCAAAAATAAGTTTACTGCAGCTTCATCTGTTTTGCAAAGTGCATTGAATTATAAATTTTCTCATCTTAATACATCACAGATACATAAATAACATTGAAAGAGATCTTCCTTTTGCAGTTCTCTTTTGCTTACTGTTTCAATTTCATTAATCCACGGAGGAAAAGATCTGCTTCACATATGAGGAAGCCAAGGAAGAGATCAGAAGATAAAGGCTGTGTATTTTTCACTGCACATGATGGCACTATTTTCTGAGAGATTTCACCTTCTCTTAATAGTTTTCCCATTAATTCCAATCTCACTACAGCCACTTTATAAACTGGTACTTGCCAGAGTAACAGTTGCTATATATATGAAGTATATGATGAGTCAATATATAAATTTAATAGATCATTGCTGTGGTGGGTTAGGAACTAACCCCCCCTCACACACACCTATTGAAATTTACCAGACCAGCTCAGACTGCTTGAAAGAAGCAGCTCTATTTACAGCAAAGCTAAATTTACAAGCATATATACACAATATAGACGTCATCATTATTTTCTTTTCACAACCAATGATCTAATTTCTCTCATTAAAAGATTCCAATTAGTCTGAAACCAGCACAATTACATACCAAATGTACTATTAGCTTTCTAGTATGACTGAAGCCTTCCCACAATTCAGTATGCTTCTGTCCTAATTCAGCACAGAGTGATGTAAAAACTACTGTCTAATGACTAGTGCTAAAGAGGTCATGGAACTCACCCAGACAGCTTTTCTTGGCCATGTTAATGAAAAACTCAAGTTCAGAGGTGAACAAGAGTCACTGCTAACCCTCTTAATTTAAAGCTAATTCTGGCTGGTGTTGTCTCCCAGCTTATTTACCCAACAGTTTCCCTGATTTACGGTTTGCCTACCTGTACTGCTGGAGTTCCTGTTTTAAGCAAGTTAGAAGACACAACTGATGTGGTTGTTTTATATGCTCAATAGGGAAAAGAATTACCTGAAGCCTGCAGGTTTCTCCTTGCACTTGAACTCTAGCAATATTTTTACTAAGTAATTTTCTAATTGAATCTGTGCAGCATTTGTTCCCTTTGAAGAGAAGGGAAGATGTCAGCTAATTGTATGCCTCACGCCAGGATGGAAGTGATTAGATAATTACATATTTTCAATAGCAGGATCTTCTAGAGGAGTTGTATCTGTGGGGTTACTTTCTACATGGTTCATTTTCTTTTTTTCAGAGGCTTTGCTTAAGAGACATATCCTTGGGCTGCTCTTTAACAAAGCTGAGTATTGCTATTGGAAGGTTGTATTCCACAAAGTAAGGAGAAATTAAATCTAAACAAAAACACTAGGGGAAAAAAAAATTACAGAAAAAGATTGCATATGATGATAAAGCAGCAGCACTCCTGCACAGTACAAAGCGCACCCTGCACTAATGCAAATGCCAAACAGAGCAATTTCTATCATCCTTCAGGCACAGTCAGATTTTATTGGACCTAGAATGAGCTTAGGCAGTAACGAAAATCAGAGGTTTTAAGTTGATTTCGTTTGCAAAGATTAAAGCAAAAAGATTAGATGAATGGCAAATGTTGCTGAAATTGAAGTTTGGATATCAACAGTGTCACTCCTGCAAACTTTTCCAGTGCCATAAATCTTCCTATATTATGCTCTAAGAAGATTTTCTTTTCCTTTCTTTTCTTTCCCCCCTCCCCCTCCAGTGGCTTGATGAAAGGGAGCAGCTCTTTACAGATATTTTAAGTTGTGCAAAATAATTGCTAGCCTTGGGAATTCTCCTCCCTTTGAATGACATTTAAAATCTATGAAATTTAATTAAAAATACATATATCATAATTGCCATGCCTAATTATCTTCCACACTTTGCTTGCACATCTAAGCCATCTCATTTTCTATTTTCCCTACACAATGGCTCTCAGCTGGCTGGTGGAATGATTATGTCTATGTCAGAAGTAGCCAGTGCAATGTCAAAGCTTTTTTTTGCCCTCTGCTAAACCAAGTCTCAAGCAATTTAGTGCAATGCAGTTGGGAGTTCATAATCCCTAACACAGAGCACTGCAAGCATTAAGCTGCTGACCAGAAGTCTCCTCAGAGATATTCAACTTACATAATCCTGAAGAGCGTTGAAGCTTGAAAGTTTCATCTTGTTTCCTAGCCTACCAGAAATCCCTCTTGAAGAGCATTTATGATTTTTTTCTAAATCAATCTGGCCCTCATAACAATGTAGATCACATTTTAAAACACTACAAATAAAAATGCTTTAAAAATAAACCTGCCTTTTTTGCACAATTAGCAGAAACAGAGATTTTAAAGTTGTTGAGCAGCATAGATAAATGGAATCTGAACGTTTTGCATGGATATTGGTTTCCACACCGTATATCTCACATCTTTCCTTGTTCTCCACCCAGGAACCTTCCTAACAACACTAAATGTAATCCATTTTATTAGATTGCTCTGAAATCTCTTGCTATACTGTCCTTGATAATCCTCACTGCTGTAACAAGTCCAAAACATATCACAGAAATCACAGAAACATCCAGGTTGGTAAAGGCCCTCAGGATCACCAAGCCCAACCTATAACCCTACCCTAAAAGACTCACCTTAAACCACATCCCTAAGCACCACATCCAAACGACCCTTAAACAAATTTAAGGTGGGTGAGTCCACCACCTCCCTGGGCAGCTCATTCCAGTGCCTGACCACTCTCTCCATAAAAAAGCTTTTCTTAATGTCCAATCTAAACCTCCCCAGCTTCAGCTTGAGACCATTCCCCCTTGTTCTGTCTCCAATTATCTGTGAGCAGAGACCAGGACCAGCCTCACCACAATGTCCCTTCAAGTGTTTGTAGACAGCCATGAGGTCTCCCTTCAGCCTCTTCTATTTCAAACTAACCACCCCCAGCTCCCTCAGTCGATCCTCATCAGATTTATTCTCCAGGCCCTTCCCCATTTTCCTTGCACTCTTCTGGATCTGCTCTAGCACCTCCACATCTCTCTTGTATCTGAATACAATACTCAAAGTATGGCCTCACCAGAGCAGAGTACAAGGGGACAATCACCTCCCTGCTCCTGCTGGGCACAGCAATTTTAATACAAGCCAGGATACCAGTGTCTCTCTTTGCCACCTGAGCACACTGCTGGCTCCTATTCAGTTGTTTGTCTATCACATCCCCCAGATCCCTTTCTACCACGCAACTCCCCAGCCACACTGCCCCAAGATGGAGATCACACTGATATCCTTTCCTTTGTATCACAACAGTGAGAATTTAGTCACTTGTTTGTACTTACCATGTGGATGGGATGACCTTAGTACCACCAGCAGCACTGTAGGGCAGCTTCATCAGTTCTGGGCTGCATAGGTGAGGGAAGGGAGTCTGGACTGGCACACAGGAGACCTGGTCTCTATTTCTCTATCTCCTGATGGTCACTGGGCCAGTCTGAAGTATCTCCCTCACCTCCTCCACACTTCACTTTTCTTTCTCTGGGAAACAAGGAACACAATAATGACCTTCTTTGTGGTCTGGGTAGAAACACATTAAGACAGTTAATGCTACTCCCAGAACCTCTTCACAGCTGAAACTATTTCCTGATTAAGGTTTTGTTGTTGGTTTGTTTGTTTTGTTTTTTTTTTTTAAGAAGAGACTCTATCTTTTATTTCTCTTTTGTTTTCCTTTTATTTTCTTTTTATCCTTTTTCTTTCTTTCTTTTTCATTTTATCATTTTTCTTTCTTTTTTTCCTTCTCTTTCTTATTTTTTTAATTTAATACAGCCACTTTAAATTCATATTTTATGAGTTCCTTTAGTTCCATTGCCAGAGATAGTGTCTCTCCTCCTTAGAAATTCTTGAAATGATAAAAATATTGGTAAGTATTACAAAGTAACTAATTAGACTTTCAATTACCATTAAAATAACTTTTTTAGACAGCTATTCAGTGCAATGAGAACCTTTTGATCCTACAGCAGAGCATGAAGTATCTCACTATTCACACAAGATCGGGTTACTCTTTACATAAACTTTTTCTAACTAAACATTACAAAGGAGTCTACATTATCACAAGCAATCATTTAAGTAATAATCAAAAGATTTTTTCCCTTCAAAATGAAATTTGAGCCGAACTATAATCAAAACACTTCCCAACCTTGTTGCAGGAGTAAAGACTTGTTGAGAAGTCACCTTCATTAAGAATATCTGTAGCCTACCTTGAATATATTTAAAAGGAAGGTTATTTTCTTGAGGGGAAAAAGCTCTGGGAGGTGTCCCTATTACAAATATCCTCCCAAAACAACTTAACAAGGAGGAGGTGCCCTATTCTGTAAAAAGATCCTGCTGTTGGTTGATTGCTTTTTAAACCAAATGGCTGCCTTAATTACAGCCTGCAGTAGCTTCTTCCCAAATGAAAGGTTCTCTGCAAGACAATGCTAAAGTGAACTGAAAGATGTAAAAATACATCCCAGAGTTTATGCAGTTGAGACCCGGAGGCAACAGGCAATAATTTCACGGCAAAGGAAAACAGCATCATTCTCATTAAGACTCCTTGTGTCTGCCACTTTCTGAATGGAGCCAGTAATTGCTCAGCTGTCCTACATAATTAGCTCTAACACTTTCTTTGATAAAAGGAGGAATCAGAAGGATGTGAACTATCATCTACTGTAGGTCTTGGGCAAACAAGGAGCCTTTAAATACCTTATACTAGAAAGAAGGACACATTGGTGCCCTTGACTAAAATGGCCATAATGAAGAAGACCGTTGTGGCCTTTTGAGCTAGATCTCTAGCTTGGACAGGAGGATTAGAAACAGAGAAACTTAGGTAGAATGGAAAAGTACTGGAGTCTCTGAGTGATGAGGTGAACATGCCAGGGATGGGCCATCAAATGGTAGCAATGGATAAGTTCATATAATTTCATTGGAGCATGGAAAACTTACTATCCAGAAGCTCAGTTTGTATCTGCCCCTCGCTGCTTTGCTGTGCTCACTGCTATCTTCCCTCCACCACTGTTTTGGCTCCTGCACCACTGCCACTTTATTCCATTCTCACCTCCTCTAAAGTTGCTGTACTCTGTTATAGTTTATTTTGTCTGTACTGTTATATTTAACTGTAAAAATACACTTTCATTTTCTGACTTTCCACATCTTGAGTTGCAGTGACTGTTTTTCTCTCTCTGGGGCATCTTTACAGTAAATCACTGGGGGAGGGATCCGCTCTAACTCGTAACAACTGTCCACAGCTGCTTCATTGGCAGTGAAAGCTGTGTCTGTTTTTTTTTTCTGAAAGCCGATGCTGAGCAACCCAGAAACACCAGCAGGGAGGAAGACACATGCCTTGTCATTGCTGAGGAGCCAACGCAGGCAGGTTTCACTCACAGAGCATGTGGAGGACAGAAGGACTACTTCCCATGACAGAGAGAAAACGCAGAGCTCCTGTTGCCATCGGTATTGCAGTGCTAACAGGTGCCAGCTGCGCTCTATTGATCTCTCTCTTTTCAGCCCATTCCTCTGGTTGTCTTTTAATAGAATCACAGAACGTTTTGAGTTGGAAGGGATCTTTAAAGGTCATCTATCCCAATCCCCCTGCAATCAGCAGGGACATCTTTAACTAGATTAGATTGCTCAGAGCCCTATTTGACCTGACGTGGAGATTCCAGGGTTAGGGCTTCTACTGCCTTTCTGGACAACTTGGGCCAATGTTTTACCAGCTTCATTGTAAGAAATTTTTGTCTTGTTTTTCACCATAATCTGAAGAGATTCACATCAATTGTTCCTGTCCATAAGGAAGAGGCTCCCAGCTACAAAAGTAAAAGGGGATAAGAAAGACAGAAAACAGAGGGAACATCCCTTGTACCTGGCCTTATTGCAGCTATATGCAGAAAATAATTTCTCCTTTATCTAGAGGGACCTCCAAGAAGAAAAATAATTGTCTAGCTGCGTCTCAGATGCCTTTGCCTGCAGCAGTAGATGTATTCTTAAGGACTGAGCTGGTGTGACTGTTTAACTCAAGAAATCTGATCACAGCATAAGGTGATATGACTTAAGGCAGAGTTATAGCTCTAAGTAAGAGAGAAAAAATATTGTAGTGCAGTAAATAAGAGCATTAGAAGCTTTGTACAGCATAACCTTCTGACAGATTAAAGCTACCTTAGATTCCAAATTTGTATGATCTTCTCCCAGTTACATGAAGTGTTTGGAAGCTAGTATTGATGGAGTCTTTAGGACAGAAGAATGTAGCTCCTGGATCATGCATACAGAGTTCATACACCACTTTCTTGATCTCCTTCTGCAGTCAGCTCCAAGTAAATTACTGTGATTACAAGAATGGATAATTAAATTGATTTTAAGGAAGCAAAGACACCATTCTCCAGTATTATAAATCAAGTAAGCAGAGTCCACTGTAATATTTTGCTACAGATAGATATCTTTCTTTTCCTCAGCTTTGATTTGAAGTGGTGGTTCTAGGCATACATCAGTCTAAAGTTAGCTTTGAAGAACCAAAAATGTTTGGATTAGGTGATCCTTCAGGTCTCTTCCAACCAGTTCCAATTCTCTGATTCTATGAACCTAGACTAGACACATAGTAGTGTAGAGCAACTTTGGTAATACACAAGGATTATAACAGTGATGAGTTTTCTTGGCAAACCCAGATGACCTCCCCATGTTCCTTTGTCTTCAAACAAGGTATCAGCCATCATATTCCCTTCATGATGGACATGTCAGGTTCCAGGCTTACGTATTTTTACAGCCATGAATCTGACTCTCCTCAGTTTGCTCAAGGAGGACAGGAAATGCTGAAGAAAGTATGCTGGGAAAGCACACATGCTTCAGTGTGTTTATGCTGAGCAGGAGCTCTGAAATGTTGTATGTCAGCAGATAAGACACCCATGTTCAAGCTTTTATATCTACAGGGTCCTTGGGATGATTAAATCCAGAGAAAACTATGCAAGAGGAGGAAATGAGTTTCCTATTTCCTCCCCCACACTCTCTGGTCCTGTCTCGCTTCTGAAATCTCATCCCCACATCCCATAAAGACAAATCCTATCTGTGCCTCTTTACTGCTGTTGTGGACAGGAGCCAGAGGAAAGTCAGAGAGCAGAGCAATGAGAGACCGGAATATGCTTGTTCATACTTCTGAGCTATTTGGATGAAAAGGTAAGCTAAAAGGGGGCAAAATCCTACCTTGTGGAAAACCTAGTGCACTGTGGATTTAGGAAGTCCACAGGGTCAAAAGACTGAGAATTAAACTTTTCATCTTTGAAGACCCAGGAATCTAAAGAGGAGGAAACTGCATCAGATCGGCTAAAAAATTCTAACTGCCTATCTTAACCTCTGTATTTTCATTCCTTTTTTTTACTTCTGTTTTCACTGTAAGTCTTACTTAAAAAATACACAGAGGTAACAAAAGTACAGAAGAAAACATTTCAAAGATTTCATCCCTGCAGAACATTAAAATAGGAGGTGTCTCTGAATCTGCTCCCTGATGAACAGTTTCCATTTGCAAGGACTGCCACTTCCAAGAGAATCCTGTAAACAAACCAGTCTTTCCCTGGGTTTTCTGGGAAGCCCAGTGTTTTCAGCAGGAGATATGTATCTTTCCATGACTTTCTGACTGTACTTGAATCAAGATAGGGGAACTAATCAGTTTTGCCCAGTGGCATATTTTTAATTGTCAGCATAACAGTCTGTTACCTTAATGTAGTCTGTTGCTGGTCATATCAGAATCACAGAATCATTAAGGTTAGAAAAGACCTCTGAGACCATTGAGTCCAACCATCAACCTAACACCACCAGGGCCATTAAATCATGGCCTCAGGTCCACGCTTTTCTTGAACATTGCTAGGGATAGTGAATCCATCATCCCCCTGTGCAGCATGTTCCACTCAGAGCCTGACCACTCTTTGATGAAGAATTTTTTCCTAATATCCAGCCTAAAGTTCCCTGGCACAACTTGAGGCCATATCCTCTCACCACTTGAGGCCATATCCTCTCACCTTATATCTAACTACTTTGAAGAACAGACTGAACCCTTCAGTCTGACCCTCACCTTTTGCTGGTCCAAATTGCTTCCTTGGAGCAGTTGAAAAGATAATTGTTTTCTAGTCTGGAGGTAGAGTGAAGAAAGCTTCAGAGAGCTTTGGAATGAGACTGGTTCTGTCTTTTGCAGTCAGCACTGCAGCAGCCAGGATGGGTTTGTAGTGCAGAGCTTGCCAGGGGCTGCACAGGATGCTGAAGGAGCTAATAGGGAACATGTTCAGAAATGAGCTTGCACCACAACAAAGAAATTAATCACAATTTGTTGGCGTGAGTCTGAAAACAATTTCTCTGGGTCTGTATTGACTGCAGTTCTATTTGGCTTTGAGTTTCCTCAGCATTTAGAGTTCTCAAAATAGTGCAATATAAACATTATTTCATTGGGCCAAACTTCCATTAGGTTTAAGGTCCATAAAAAGAGACTGCATTTATCTCTGAAACAGAATCTAGATTAAAGCAGTAGCAATTTGCCAGAGCAGCCTCCTATGCCATGTGGTTAGAAAAGCCTGGAAAGCCAGTGGAGCAAAACCAGTGTGAAAATGCGATGAAGTCTCAGGGGTTCACTCTGTAATTATGCCTTGGGGTTGGGCTACACCCCAAATGTAGCACAGTGCCTCAGCCAGCACTAAGGAATGATTACAGTCTGAAGATATTTAATCTCTTAGACACAAGCATCTTTTCTTCTACTTAAACCCATCCTGAATACAGGATAGGCCAAACAGTTTTTCATCTGTCCCTTAGGATGAAAGAGGAATATGTGAGTCATTTTCTTGTACAATAGAGAAGCCTGAATTTCACTGCATCTGGTTAATACCAAGGGCTGCCCAAACAGTACTCCATTGTAATTTGCCACAGACTGAAGTGCGATCAGCAGTGTTTCTCGGGGTATTTTTTCCTGGGTTTTGAACTCAGCACTGAAATATTGCTCTTCCAGTGCAATCTCAGTTACCAACACCTCAGCACGAAGCAGGTACACCAATAAATGCTAAACGATTGTTATTTCTGCACCTCTACACCAAACAACAAAATGCTGAAGCACAGCAACAGAGCTGTTCACATGGGCTCAAGGGTGGGGATTTTTTGTGTGGGTTTTGTTTTGTTATTTGCTTTGGTTTTGTTTTGTAGTTTTTTTGGTGTGTCTCTTCAGACTCCTGTCGTGAGTCTTGTTACACTAAATGTTTCATAAGCTGCTATTATAGCAATAAAAACCAAGCTAGGGAAAACACTGAGGAGTTTAGCCTGCATTCCAACAAGTGATATTGCATTGTTCTTTCTGAGAGGCACAGGGTCCTTCTGGGAGGAAGGGGGATTGAATCACAGAGTCACAGAAACATCCAGGTTGGAAAAGACCCTCAGGATCACCAAGACCAATCTATAACCCTACTCTAACAAGATTCACACTAAACCACATCCCTAAGCACCACATCCAAGTGACCCTTAAACACAACCAGGGTGGGTGACTCCACCACCTCCCTGGGCAGCTCATGCCAGTGCCTGACCACTCTGTCTGTGAAAAACTTTTTCCTAATGTCCAATCTAAACCTACCCAGCCTCAGCTTGAGGCCATTCCCCTTTCTTCTGTCTCAAATTACCCGTGAGAAGAGCCCAGCACCAGCCTCTGCATGTCATCCCTTCAAGTATTTGTGGACAGCCATGAGGTCTCCCCTCAGCCTCCTCTTTTTCAAACTAACCACCCCCAGCTCCCTCAGTTGCTCCTCACCAAATTTATTTTCCATGTCTTTCCCCAGCTTTGTTGCCCTCCTCTGGGCCCACTCTACCTCTCTCTTGTGTTGTGTTGCCCAAAACTGAACACAATACTCGAGGTGTGGCCTCACCATTACCAAGATAATTGAGGTTGGCTTCTTCTCTTTTTTCCTTCTTATTTTTAAAACCCAGTATGGAGATTCTTGCAGTGTGAAGCAGCTTTTCTTTTCAGAGAGCCTGCTCCATGTTCACTAAAGTCCCTCTCTGCCTGACAGACAATGACCAGTGGATGCAGTGTATTTGCCCAGCAGTCTTCGATCATGCTCCAGTTGGATTGCTTTTAAGTAAACTGACTCTCACTTGACAGAAATCTTAAGCCTGAACAGCTATGTGGGCATTAGTGTGTAAAATGAGCAGATACCTTCTTCTGGTTTCTCCTAATGATAGAGGGGAAGTTCTGCCAAGAAGCTGGTAACTACCTACCTCAAAAAGAAAGCGGAGCTGGGCAGCAAGCTAATCACAGTCCACACCTCCTCCTGGAAACTAATTTTACTTGTGAACCACAAAACTGTGGGTGAAACTGAGACAAAAAGACCCAGTGCAAAGCCTACCAGAGACGAAGGCAGTGAGCCTTCACTCTAGACCAGGCCTTCAGGGTCTGAAAGGGGCTCACCAGTTGTGGAGCCATTCTGGGCACCCCATGCTGCTTCACCACCCTGTGATGAGCGCAGCCAGGTCTCAGCATATGAACTTGGTTGCACAGACTGGGTTGGCAGGCACAGAGCTGGCACAGATGTGACAGGGTGTGTTGGCCCAGGTGAGGAGCCACACCAGCAGGTCTACACCACTTCAAAGGCCAGCTTTGGAGCATTGCCTAATGACATCTCCATCCCATGGCAACAGGGTTGTTACTCCATTTTCAGGAGAGGGAGTGCAAGGCAGTAGCATACAGAGAAACACCTCAGGTTTTAACAGGCTTCCTAGCCCTAGCTTGGTGCTGGCACCATGTTGCTGCTTCTCTTCTGCTCCACAGCGCTTGTGGGAGCCCCTCAGCTGTGATGCAGGGACTCACAGAAGCCATCCAGGCAAGGCAGCACCAAGACAGCCAACCAGCTTTGCATGGCAGCAATGCTGAGTTGGGGCAGAGAGGCCCTGGGGACAGACTGAGGCACACGGGCTCCCTCTGCTTGGTCCTCTCTCCGAGGACATGGCCTCAGCTGCCTCCTCCTGCCTGCACTAATTCAGCCCACAGGAGCCAGCACAGGTCAGGAGAAGCCTTGGGGCTAGCAGCCTTGCTGGCCAATATGTAGATGCTTGTGTGCCATATTCCCACACACATCCTGCAACAGTAATGCTAGAGGGAGCATACCTGGAGAGTGACAATCTTTCGTGAAGCTTAACTAACAGAGAATGAAAGATGCCATAATTTGGCTGCATTTCACATTTGGAAAGCATCTCAAGCTCTTTGAATAGCCCTGGGTAACAGAGGTCATTCCGAGAGAACCCTCCCTGAAGCTTGCACTGCAAGAGCTGGGCTGGGAGATCCTTGAGGTCATATTGCCTTTCTGGAAGGTTCCATGGCACTACAGTCTCAGCTGTGCCACATATAACAATTTAAAGCAGTAGCTTTTGCACAATAGACTTGGGCAAACATCTCCAAAATACAAGAAACCTACTTAAATAGCCTTGTGTAATTTCAAATTAACAAATGTGTGGACTAAAGTCCACATCCTAAGGGAGAGGTCATAATGTGCTAGCCTAATTTTTCTCTCTTAGTGCTATGGCAGCTCCCTGACAGCCAAAAAACATCCTTGGACCAGCTGATCACAGTATCACAGTATCACCAAGGTTGGAAGAGACCTCACAGATCATCAAGTCCAACCCTT
>WAAF01005644.1:69447-105139 GCA_013400475.1 Tricholaema leucomelas
TGTGCTCGAGGCCTCTCACCAGCCTCGTCGCCCTTCTCTGGACACGTTCAAGCATCTCAATGTCCCTTCTAAACTGGGGGGCCCAGAACTGAACACAGTACTCAAGGTGTGGTCTAACCAGTGCAGAGTACAGGGGCAGAATGACCTCCCTGCTCCTGCTGACCACACCATTCCTGATGCAGGCCAGGATCCCAAATGGGACAGCCTAGACTACAAGCAGGGAGATGCAGACTAGATGTAAGCAATGAAGGTGGTGAGACACTGGCCCTGGTGGTAGATACCCCACTCCTGGAAACATCTCAGGCCAAGTTGGACAGGATTCTGGCTGAAGATGTCCCTGCTCACTGCAGGGGAGTTGGACTAGATGGCTTTTAAAGGTTTCTTCAAACTCAAACCATTCTATGGCTAACAGCAAGGTGTACATATCTCTTGTAACTACCTCGCTCTCTGTCCCAGTTTGGAGCCATGAGCCACCCCGGACTGGAGCACAGAAATGACTCCCACTCCTTCCCAGCAGTAAGGGTGAGCATACTGCACACCGACTGGAAGTTTAAAGAGAAATTCTATTTACAAGAGAAATTCTATTTACAAGAGCATATATACAATAAGCAACAGGTAAAATAAGTACAGAAACTCACTAAGCCCAAGCTGGCCTCCCAGAATCCTCCACCTCTTCCATCCTCAGCTGGCCTGAGGGTAGGCTGAAACAGCCCTCCCCAGCTGGGGCCTACCAGGCCTCAGCAGGCCGCATGACACAGCTCAATTCCCTGCCAGCCAGGAGCCATCTCCCCCTCCGACACTGAGATAAGCAACATGTGCACTTCTCAGAGAGCAGTGAAGGGAGGGAAGGCAGGGAGGAGAAGGGAAGGCAATCAGTCAGGGACTGCTTTTTAAGCTGTGATACTGGAATACGGAATAGAATAACACTATTACAATATCCTGGGACAAGCCCTCGGGAGGGGCCTCTGTCCCTATGGTTTTGTTAAGGGAGACCTAGGATCCCTGCAACTCACAGTCTCACAGTATCATCAGGGTTGGAAGAGACCTCATAGATCATCAAGTCCAACCTGTTACCTCAGAGCTCAAGGCTAGACCATGGCACCAAGTGCCAGTCTTCATCTCAGACCTTTCTTTTCAGGACCTCTTCTGTCAGTCTCAGTAGTTTCTTGAATAAGTGAACCCTTTTTCCCCCAAGGTAAAATTTCTGTATCTCACATTGTGATGGTTTGGGTGTTACCTGCCCCCCCCCCCCGCCACTACTTTGTAAAACCACCCAGACTAGACTCAGCTGGCTCTGGAAATTGAATGAAGCTTTATATTTACAGCTTAGCACAATATGCAAGCAGATATTTGCAGTATACATAGTTATAGGCAGAAATATACAAAGAAAAAGGGAATACAGAAACACAACAGCCCTCCCAGAAACCTGAGTCCCCAGACGGGGCTCCCAACCACCCTTCCACCTTCTCTCACCCCTTTCTACCTTACCCCTGACATTGTCTTGTGCCCAAGGAAGAATGGAGCAGTCAGCCAGGGGGGTTAGGAAGCAGGTCAGGAAGCAGGTGGATTAATCAGAGAGATGGCAGGTTACGTTAGAGAGAGAAATGCAGCCCACAGACTGGACAGAGAGCAACTCCCCTATCTATGTTTAGATTCTTGTTCTTATACATCTCAGCAAGCCTATGAGTGAAACAGACATCACCATTGTTTCTCTTTCACAGCCTGTAATCTAGTTCTTCTCACCAAAACATTCTAGCAAGCTTCAAACTAGCACATACATCTTGTGCTATATCCATCTGGAGTCAACCTTTAAGGACAGCTTTTCTAGGATGGCTCTTGCTGTATCATTTTTCTCTGAACTGATATTCCCTCCCCTGTCATATTAAAAATGAGAGACTCGTGCTTGTTTTGGAAGGCTTTGATTCACACTCTCAGCTCCCATTTATTATTCAAAGCTGAGTTCTCAATCTGGCCAGTCTGTGCTACCTAACACTGCTGCCCACCATGGAGCTGGATGTTCAGAGAAGAGAGTGAGCTTGCACCTAGGACAGTAATAAACATAATCATAGAATGGTTTAGGTTAGAAAATACCTCAAGGATCATCTAGTTCCCATCCCCTGCCATAGGCAAGGACACCTCCCACTAGAACAGGTCACTCAAGGCCTCATCCAACCTGGCCTTGAACACCTCCAGGGAGGTTGTGTATCACAGAATGACAGAATGTGATTGAAGAATGAAGATCACATTCTGTCATTCTGTGATACACAACTTTCCTGGGCAACCTGTGCCAGTGTCTCACCACCCTCACTGTGAAGAACTTCTTCCTAACATCTAGTTTAGATCTCCCCTCTGCCAGTTTAAAGCCATTAGTCCTCATCCTGTCATTACAAGACCTTGTAAATAGTCCCTCCTCAGACTTCCTGTAGGCCCTCTTCAGATACTGGAAGGCCACTACAAGGTCTCCTCAAAGCCTTCTCCTCTCCAGGCTGAAGAGCCCCAACCCTCACTTCTTTCTTCCATATCCACTCTTTAAAATCTTTTCTATTTCAAAGCACTCTAAATTTGATGAAACTTCAACTGCTCTCAGTTCTGCTGCCTCAGTCTTGCCTTGTCTGGAGCTAGTATGTACCACTGTGGTGAGAGATAGCGTGTTCTTTTGGTCCAGCTCCATGCTCACCAGCACTTTGTCCCCTAACTAGGACACGTAAGTGAAGAACAGAGCAGGTTTAATTGAGACTGTGGGTTTGCCATATGAGGAACTCTGCCTGCAACCCAGGCTGTCCTGCTGGAGAGGCCAAGGAATACTTTGCCTATGGTGTTATCCAAGTTGTGGAAACTTGCTTTAGTTCTGAAAGAGTAGATTAGGAGTCTGGGGAACATCAAGTTTAAAGCAGCTTGACACTACTTGGCAACTTCTAGTTGCTGTCCATGTGATCCATGAAAATCACAGAGTAAAATGAAAACAGATTGAAAAGACAAACAGTCATTCTTTCTGCAGGGTATGAGCTTGGAATGTGGCTTGGCAAACATATCATAGGAACAGGGCCTGGCAAGCCAGGATCTTAGGAAATGCAGGAGAGAGTAAATCTGCTACATTGATTTTCCTTTTCACCCAGACAGTTACGCTGCGTGGTGGCACTGCTAAAAGTGAGATGGTAGTGGTGTTTTGCTCCTCTGTCCCTCTTTGCACACATTTAATTTTGGAGACACTTCTTTTTGAGAGTACCTCTCCCTTCTTACTGATGGCTTTGACTAGTAGTTGGAGAGGCAGTGAAGCAATATTCAGGTTTGTTCCTGCTATTAAACTGGTACCAAGGAAGCACTAACTAATGTTTTCTCTTGGGATTGTCTTTTCTCTATACAAAAAGATCTACCAGCTTCCCTACAAGAACTTGGGATAGTGCAACACTTTTTTTCTTGCTTGTTGCAAACCAGGTTTTTAGCAGGTGTGAGGAAGTTATCTTGTCTCAGCATCTTTCATTTTTGCATTGTTCAATGTTAATATCAACTATTCTGCACTGATTTGATACCAAACAAGTTTGGGTTTTTTTGGGTTTTTTTGACATATAGAGCTCTGGTATACATCTCTGTAGGGATTAAAACCTGTGTTGAGTAGCTCAGAGGTCTTACCCTTAAAGGACAAATACTAAATACTTCATAAAACCACGACAAGGTGCTTCTTCCTTCTCAGACACTTGTTGCTGGATGGTTTGGTTATTAACACTGACCAAAATACAAAATATTAAAGCCACTGTCTCTGGCTTTGGAAAGCCTTGAATCAGCAGCTTCTGGAAGAACAATCAGAGGACAAAAATCATTAAAAGTTTTTACCCTGTTCTTTATACTCTTCTGTTCGCATCTGACATTGGTCATTGCTAATGATAGATTGCCGGGACAGAGGAATTTCTGATGTGTCCTGAAATGGCTGCTCTTAAATTAATCATCTCACCTTGGCAAAGGGGATAGACTTAGCCTTTTTAAAAGCAGGTTTCATTTAAATGAGCTGGCAGTGTGAGACAAAAAGCACTGGAATATCAATTCACTTTCTTCTGCTTTTCCTTCAGGTGAAGGGAATCTCACTCCTGAAGTACTGCTATGGAAATTGGTGCAACTGCGCAAGGAGGGAGTCTAACCCATGTAAATATGAATGTCCCTGAATAATCTTGTTCATGCATTTCACAGGTTAAAAAAAAGTAATTAGCAAAAATCTCATTTCAAAACCCAACTTCATCCAGCCCATTTGTGGGAAGCCTCAGCAGAAGACAAGCAGACTGCATTAACTAGGGTGTTACCAGGGCAAACATTGCAACAGAGCCAGAGCAAAGGCACTTCTGCCTTGTCCCTGGTCTGCAACAAACACCTCCTGCAGACAAACACGGACTCTTGCTCTTAATTATGCACCCACTAATAAGGCAAGGCTTATTCTGTAGTAGTTTTTTAGATGTGGCAAAGAGTGAACTGCATTTCCAAGACTTTTGAGACAAGATGGACCTCCCACCTCCTGCTTGCTCTCATGCAACCAAACCTTGCACGTCAGCGCTTCTTGTGCTTTCTGCTCCCGCCTTGCAGAAAAGAACAGTTGGAAAGATAAGACCAAGCTGTTTACCTATCTGGCCTCTGAAAAATCTCTATGCCTTGAACACTGCGCCTGTGAAAAGATCCTGTCTCTCAAAACCATGAATGACAGCCTTCTAAACCGGGCAGCACCATTAACTCATCAAAAGGCTGACAGCTAACCAAGGCACAAGGGAGACATTAAAGGTTACTGGAGACAGCAACATTTGCACTGCTCTGTCTCCTGTTCAACTTGGGAGTGTTACATGAGGAGAAAACAGGCACCAAGACATGAAGGCTGGGATGAATGCTCAGTATCACTTCTCACACTTTGAAAAACTCTGGGGTCTTTCTATATCTGTCACTCAGGCTCCTGGATAAGCCTCATTTTTATTATTTTTTCCCCCTAAATGAGCTTTTGAAAGATCCTAAGCAAAAATGAGTACAACTACACACAGAGCATGGCAAGCTGTCCCAGGCGCCAGGCCACTAGAGTCCACACCAGATTGAGGAACAGTCCTCTGCCCAGCCTAGTAATACAGATCTCCTGGCTGAGAAGTTTCCCTATCAGAGCTGACTCATCTCTGACACAGCTCCCAGGGCTGACCAAAGAGCTCAAGCTGGTGACACCCAACTGTGTGGATGGCCTCCAGCGAGCCCTACTGCAGGGAAAGCAGCTGAAAAAAGCAGGAGATGAGTTAATGCCAGACCGTAAGTTATTCAGGGCAGCAGAACTGGCTAATGCTAGGAGAGACCCAGGAGCTTTTCCTAAGTAACTGACATTATCACAATATTCCTCTTGAGTCTTTTTGTTTAAGTATTTGGGGATTTACTGGTAAAAACTAACACTTTCTAGAGGAGCTACAAGAAAACCCAGCAATATAATTATGACACTATTATTACTGAATCGATCGTGAGCGCTGTAGCACTGTGTTTTGTCCAGCTATGCTGCTGAATAAGACTGGGTTGTTTTGTACTTGGGGAAAAAAAAACAATGGCAGTCAGTATAATGCAAAAAGACAGAATAAATCATAATAAAGGTCCATTTTGTCTTTGTCATCCATGAATAAAGCTTGGAATTTTAAAGAGTCTCCCTATGAGGTTGCTTAATATTCACCAAGACATAGCGAGTACACAACAGCTGTGCTCACAGCCTTAACTCACACGATGGGAAGAAGAGAATTTTGTTACTTACCTGCATTTTCTTTAATTAAATCTCTTTGCCCTAGGAGATACAGATCAAAAGCAAGTTACATCAAAGAAGTTAAAGAAAAAAAAAAAACAAAAACCCAAACAAACTTGAACAGTCTATTCTGTTTAGTCCCCCAAACTCTGCTGTCTGGAATCTTGGATATTACATTAATCGAGAAATCTGTAATGGCATTGGGAATGAGGTTCCCCTGTTGGTTAGCTCCTTTCATAAGGGTTGCAAGCATCTTCCAAGGAATCTCTAAAAATTTCAGCACATTTCCACAGTAAATAGACTTTCTAAATACAGATCTAGAGATGGACTTGCTCATCACCATTCCAACAGTGGGAAACAAAAAAAAGAGGAAAATCTTTAACATGGTCAGATGAAATTACAGAAGCACAGGGGGTTAGGGGCTTAAATGCTCATCTAGTCCAACCCCCGCTGCCAGAGCAGAATAAGCTATACCAGATCACACAGGAACACATCCAGGCAGGTCTTGAGTATCTTTAGAGACTCCACAACCCCCCTGGGCAGCCTGTTCCAATGTTCTGTCACCCCCACAGAGAAAACACTCTCTCATGTTTACATAGAACTTCCTATGCCTCAACTTCCACCTACTGCCCCTTGTTATTGGGCATCACCGAGCAGAGCCCAGCTGCATATTCCTGGCACTCAACCTTTAAATCTTTATAGCCATGAATGAGGTCACCTCTGTCTCCTCTTGTCCAAGCTAAAGAGCCCCTGCTCCCTCAGCCTCTCCTCTAACGAAATCTTCTGAATGTTCACTTTAATTTACCCTGTCTTGACCATTCTGCTACATCTCTCACAGTCTAACTCCACCAAAGGTTTTTTGTGTCCCATTGATCTCTCTCTTCATGCAGAACAGAAGCAGCAAATCTATCAGCCTATGTACAGGTTGTGTTCCCCAGCAGGAAGCGTTTACGATTTTCCCTAGGTCTGCAATGAACAAAACTTAATTAGAAATACAACCATATCTTTAATCCAACTGCCAGGCTTTGATTGGAGAAACTGCAATAGGTGTCTGAGACAACTTTTCAAGCTTTTTGCATCCTTATTTGCTCTCAACTCACAAACCAAAATTTTCTAGCCATTACCTTCTTTAGCTGAAACTCTTAAGAGTTGTGGTTTCCAGGCTTTTTGATTTGAAAATGCCTAAGGCCCCCTTATGAATTCCAGCCATCTGATAATAGCTTTGCTTTGGTTATTGTTACCTTTGTACAAAGCCCTTAAAATTCAGTCATGATTCATGAGTGTTCTGCAGACCACACTTGGAAAAACACAGTACAATGGGCAAGAGCTTGCCCACATTAGGTGAGTCAGACCTCTCATCTTAAATCTGCAACTAACCATCATTTAAAAACCAAAACAGTAATAAAATTTAGGAACAGTAATCAGACTGAGATGACTTCTGAAACCTGGGCTACTCAATGGAGATCAACAGCAAGTAAAGCAGAACCTCTGTAGCGGACTAATGTGCAGCAAGACCTATTCTGAGCACAGCTGCTGGCATGGAAGCTGAAGATTTTAGTCCCCCTCCCCCAACCAAGTTACTCAACTGAGTTGCATACTGCTTCTTTGTAACAAAATTTTCTTCATCAGGTTTCTCACAAAGAATTAATCTTTCTTCCCAGAAAGAGCAGATTGTGTTCCAAATTAATACAGCCCTTCAGCAAATACTAGCTCTTACTGGAAAGGTTCACCTACCTGGTAAAGGCAGGGGCACCAGGTCACCTGCCCTCTGGCTAGAGATCCAGCACCCTTCTGCCAGAGGCCTATGGGGAATTTGAGTTTGAAGTCTGTATTGCTTCAGGTGAAGGAAACTAAACATTAAAATCTTCAAATCCTTGAAAGCTTCAAATCTTCCAGGTTTGGAGACGCGGCAATTGTGTTTCTCTACCTGGCATGGCCACTTCCTGCATCACAGAACCATCTGGATTGGAAGGAACCTTAGGAATCCTCTAGTTCCAATCCCCTGCCATAAGCAAAGACACCTTTTACTAGATCAGATTGTTCAAAGTGCCATTCCAGCCTGGTCTTGAACAATTCCAGGGAGAGGGCAATCTCAACCTGCCCCAGTGTCTCATCACCCTCACAGTAAAGAGCATCATCTTTAAATCTGATTTAAATTTAATCCTCCTCATCCCCTAGTTTTTCAAGGACATGCAAAAACAATGGTTAGAGCCACTGTAGCTCTGGCAGTGCCCTACGCACATGACAGAGCCAGCCCCAAAGTCAACTGCCAAGCAGACTGGGGAGTCCAAAATTAACTGATGAGCAGAGATGAAAAAAGGTCACAGATCACACCAAACACTCCACAAAACATAAACTGTGTCCTTAAGCCATCACAACACCCTATACAATGCAAACTAAATTCCTGAAGATGCAAGATAGATCCAGTACCTGAAAGAGGGCCTAGAAGAAAGCCAGGAAGGGGCTCATAGTGATAGGACAAGAAGGAATGGATTGAACCTTGAGAAAGGAAGATTTAGACTGGAGATCAGGATTAAACTCTTGACAGTAAGGGTGGTGACAGTGGAACAGGTTGCCCAGGGAGGTCGTGGATGTCCCCTCCCTAGAGGTATTCAAGCCCAGGCTGGTTGAGTCCTTGAGCAACTTGTTCCAGTGGAAAGTACCTCTGACAATGGAAGGGGGCAGTGGAACTGTATGATCTTCAATGTCCCTTCCAATCTAAACCATCTGATGAATCTATGAAGATTTTGTCACAGCAATCCATTAGAAACTATTTTTCTACTTCAAAATCCACCTGCAAGTGCAGTTCTGTAACTTGGATGGACTAACACACACTTAGAAACATAAAAGCAAGAACAGCAAGCCTTGCTGAGACACCAGCAAATTATATTTTCATTCTAAAGGTCAATTTGTTTATATTGCTGACATATAAATGTGAAGACTTCTTTAACATGATTTGCAAAGTAGATTTCTCAGTCCCATGCCCTGTTTCTGTGACTCTTTGTAGCATAAAATGATTAGGATCTAGATCAATGCCAAATTCTCATTGCTGTCTCTCAAAAGGCCTCCAACTGAAAAGCTTCAGTTCCCCGTGCCAACTAGTCCCAGCTTTCTTTTGGACAATGCATGTACTACACATGCCAAATTGCTGTACAGATCTTATAGATGATGTGAGGCCTTATTCAGAGTGATTGTTTATATTCCATCAAATAAGAGATTAAAAACAGGTGTTGAATAATTTTATTTCAATATTATTACAGCGATTATCTGCAGAAAAGGTCTCTCTGAACCGTAGCACAGCTTACTCAAAGATTAACTCAGTGAGAACGGTTCTTTGCCTCAACAAAAAACAGCCACTGAACTGATGCCATTTCATACTTTGTTATTTCAGACATAAAAGGATTTAACAAAAGAGGGTCAATAATTATTGTGAGAAACCAGAGAAACAGACAGAAAACAAGTCGACAGCTACTGACAATTTTGTCACTGCTCATCTTGGCCATCAGTCCAACCATGAGCACCAACAGCTGCTAAAGCAGAATACACGGAGGTAAACCCGACCCATCAACGTGCAGCAGGTACAGCCTAGCAACCCCTTCACACTCAGCAACTCTCCGCAGAGAAATCCTCATGGATATATAATGTAGCACAGAAATAAGACAAAAATCACTAGGGCAAATGGGGTTATTGCAATGACTGGAAAACTTCTTTCTCCCAAAACAAGAAAAATGAGTAGCAACCATGATTAAATGAGCTTCTGCTTACACTGAAAACCCTACAGAGAAACACTGATCAAAGAGATAATTAACAAATACCATCTGAAGCTGTACAGAACTCAACTGAAATTTGGAATTTATTTGCTCTCCTGGTACACACAGTCTATAATGGTCATTTTAAACCAAAGAACACATAGCACATTTTCTCCTGCAAATACTCAGGGTTGACTCGGCTCAATGTGACTCAGCTCCATCAGGTCAGTTAAGCAGGTTGCTGGGTCACGGCAATTAATATTTTGCTAGCCTAGGTTGCCCACTGGACACATACATCGTGTTTCAGTAAGTTCTCTACAGATGTTTCATAAAGTTTAATAACCTTTTCTTGAGATGTCCCAGGAAATGAGGTAGTCAAATTAAAACAGTTGTCTGCTGAAAAGCAAATATATTTATTATGCACTTTCATATACACAGGGATTTTTGCTTAATATAATACAAGGAATAAAATAAAAATTTTACAATGTGAAATTCATTCAATGTACATTAAAGGCTATTTACAACCCACTCCAGGAATAAAAAACAAACCAAAACCCAAAACTGTCAAGTCTGCAGACCGAATTAACTGAGGAGTTCAGATGGGGAATATTAAGCATAACAGACATTTGCATAGCAGAGTAACTGATGAGGGAAAATACCTTTTCATTTTTAATTAAATGCTAATGGTTTCAATACTGATCACTGAGAAGACAAAAAAATGCATCAGTTGTGCCTCTATCTCTTGATGCATTTCTCTTCTAAGGTTTTTTCCACATGCACACAGTATTGACAGCCATGTCCACAAAACAGTCTTTTTGCCCCTAACTCTCCCATTGAGAATTTTAGACGTCTCGTGGAGATGACCTTTAAGGGGACAGTGTAATAGGATTCATGGATTATTATTCTGTGTTGCTTGGGTTTTAAAATTGGTTTAGGTTGTGAAACTGTTACACTGCCAGAAGAAACTGTGCTGAGTCACAGCTATGCAACTCCATTCACCTCCACTTGACTGTACAGATGGCAAAGAGCAGAGCTGGACAGAGCAAACAATGGCGTCGGGGGAAACGGCAACCTCTCTCGGTATGCAAAACCCTCACAAATGGTGGTAATAAAAATATCAAACACAACAGCAATGTGGAATTACACAGACCTTCAGATGTTTTATGCAGTGAATGTTTTAAAGCAATTCATGCTCTGTTTCAAAGTGATATCCAAAGTCTGTATGAACTGCCCTCCCGAAAACATTTCCAACAGGTCTACTTTCTGCTGATTTGGATCCAAGGTTTCCCCAGCAACTGTTTCAACTGTAAATACTATTCATACAAAACCTATCAGGCTATCTATCAGCTGTGGCCCCTTGTGAAACTGGCCATAGTTCTCCATCCACGAGGTGCAATTAGTAACAGCACAATAAAATTAAATAAATATAATCCCAATGACAGTCAAGGTCAGCAGAAGAATGCTGGCATTCAGGGATCCCTTTCTACAGAACAAAACATACACCTAGGAACTAAGGAAAGTTGTGTTTCTTGCACAGTATTGCAAACATACTACCCTTGAGGTCTGGAACAAGTCTGCTGAGAACATTTTGGTACTTTACTAACCCTCTTAAGGCCATTCTGCCAGTCTCCTGTTATGTTTATTTTATAATTGTCCCACAGGGACAAGAATTCAATACATGAAACATTCAGAATAATCAATATTGCTGTGTGCCAACTTTTAACATCTAATTCTACTACGTGCTGAATGCCTGACTAGAGAGTCTTTTTACATTTAGTAACAAGCAAGTAAGAATGGAGGTGCAAGATATTGCACCTTAAAAACCAAAACCTAAATGTTCTGATGACTGCTAATCATAGTAACGAGACACAGAGCCCTTTAGTGCTTCAGAATATGCACTAAATCTACATCCAGGGGCCATTTATCAAAGATGAAGGATAGCCATACATCTAATGAATCCTCTATGAAAAATAACCTCAGCTTTCTATCATCTGACTTGTGGAGCAGTCAGAATTGGAGTATGAAAAAGAAGAAATCCAAGTCTTTAGAAGAAATACTCACATACAAAAATAGGCTTACTTTCTAAAGAGCAAGGCTGGGTAATGGTGAGTGGTAGAATATAGCTCGCATTCATAGGAGAAAATAACCCACTTGTTTCTTTTTATCACTCCCAGAGCTGTGCAAGTAAGATGTGCACATTCAAATGAAAAATTCATACTGTTCACTTTCACAACAATGGCCTTGATTTTGCTCTCTTTTGTAGAAGTAAAATTCTTCTGCTGTGAGAGTGGGGAACCAGCTTTTCATTACCCGTAGATGGGACTATCCAGACTGCCGACTAACTGTGCTCCAGGTACAGAAATACTCACACCGGCTCTACCTAACCCATCTGAAGCATTAACCACATTCATACAAGTTTGTGCTTTAAAGAGTTATTGTCTCAGGACAGGGCTAACTCAGTAATCTCTGTACTCCCCAGACAAGGGTTTTACTAACAGTTTGCTCTTCCACTGTACTCTCGCTACAAATTCTCTCAGCCTCATTAACAAAGCATCTTCCATGGTTTTACTGACATCTTCAGTACAGTCCTTTGCCTTGGAAAAAAAAGAAAGAGCTGTTTCTAACATATAAAGGTATACATGAGAGCAGGATCAGACCTTTAGCACCTAAAACATACCCATATTCAGTTACTTCATCATTGTAACAATAATGAAGGCTACTTAAGATCAAGTGTCCAAGAGCAAATCTGCCTGTTGCTTTCAGTGGTCACCACCTGCCATCCAGATTTGGTGCTGTAGTACCAGAGAGTGGACTTTTGCCTCTTAAAAGTCCCAAATATACTGCAGACGCTTGCAGTCCAACCCCTTTGCTACCACTGAACAGCTATTACACAGACAGAACACACAAGTACAGTATTTATAAAATACTGTTACAAGACTATCTCTGGAGAGAACTTCTTGAAGTACACAGGGAACTGACCATACATTACACCAATGCAAATGTGACAAACTGTTTGCTTATTTTCTTAAGCCACAGGAAAATAAATACAAAAGAAAGCACTGCCTCTCCAGAAACAGTTCACTGTGGCACATGCACCTCTACCAAGTGTTCTGGAATACGATGTCAGAATTCCTCGTTCTTCCCATTTTCAGCTGTTGTCAGGGAAATACAGCATGTATCTTCCTGCAGTTAGAAAAACAAAAGTGCTCATTCTGTGTATTAAATACAAAGTACACCAAAAAAAATTTTTTTTGAAGCACAGAGGGTTATACTGAGAAGGCAGCCTGAAAATGTAGGCACGTTACAGTAATTAAGGTAACTGTACTGTGGTAATCACATTCTTGAATTTCTAGGTGGACTAAACAAGCATTGTTTGCTTCCATCCCAGCCAGCTGATGAATCATTCAGAACAGAAGAGCTTCTGGTCATAGCATCACAGAATTGGCCTAAAAGTACAAAAGAAAACCACTAAGTTTTTGTAATGCTTTGTAATAGGAACAAGACCTATCAGAAAGAGAGCTCTAGCATTTCTAATTACAGTTAGAAGCACACAACAACATGCCAGTGATTAAAAGTTTTTCCTTGCCTAACTCAAATCCCATGATTGATTCCCTGTGCTCTCTTCTCTACCATTCAAAGCAGTTCGGTCTCCATAGCAGGAATGTTTCCCAAAGGAAGACTTTGGAAGCAGCATCTAGGGAACAAAAACCATTCCTCAGGTGCTCCAGTAGAGAATTTCTGATGTGTTTCTCCACAGGTGACTACTTCATTCACCAGTCAGGGAAATTACTGGGCTTTGTGCACAGTACTCTGCAAAAAGGGAGGTAAATTGCAGCCTTTGCCAAGCAATTCATCATCCACACAAAATGGTTTTACACTTCCATATTTAAAATGAAGCTATGACAAATCATTAGAGAAAAAGCAAAAGGAAGCATTTAGTTATCCACCACCTCATGTACTTAGCCACTTGCAATTTACTGAGAGAACTCCTGAATTTTCAGATAAAGCACAATTTGCTCCCAATAAAGCAAAGCCCAATCCAAGGTTTGAAATGCTATGTGGAGTGTTCCTTATTTTATTTTTTTCACATATTTTAAAATCAACAAAGATGAAAATTTCATCAGAACTAATCTTTTGATGACAGGTCAGGTCAAGTCAATGCGTTGTAGGTTTAGAACCACAAAACAAACTTACAACAAAGTGTAACATGAAAGCAAGCACTGAGCATCAGGTGAAGGTACGAAAGAGTTAGGAAATACAGCTCTTAATTATACATTTGAACGTTTTATGGAGGCAGGAGAAAAATGACAAACCGATTTAAATCCTGTTTGGACATGATGTAGAACTGTGGGAATCTAAAGTTCTTGTAGGAAGACCCAGGGCTCATTCTCTCATGTGCTGGTTCCTCTCTATGCCTGCTCCTGTTGTCCTGTCTCTTCTCTTCTGCCTGCTTCACAGCTCCTCTGAGCCTTTGCTAATATTTGCATTTGTACAGATGTGGTGGCTGAGGTATAGAACTTTCTGAAGCATTAAAATATTTGAAACAATATAATCAAAACGACAACCCCCAAGGAAACCTTTCAGAGCCCTGCATGATATTCTAATACTCTGGTCTTCACACCTACGTGGATGCGCTCCCCATCTAGAGAGATGCATTCCATTTCCAGGATAGTTTGGGGAAAACTCTGTCTCTAGCTGTTTTCTGTCAGCTGAAAAGCTTCCATTTTTGGATTTGTGGATTCTGCGCCACCTGCAAATGTCCTAGAGACCTGCAGTCTTTGATGACTTGCAGCAGAACTGAGTCAGTTAGACAGAATGTTCCTGTTTCAGGGAGCGGCAAGCCTGATCTGCCAAAAAGGCAGCACTTGCACAAACAAAAAATGGTTTTAAAAATAAATAAATAAGCATAAATTTCATAAAGATGCTGCTTCTTCAACATTCAAATCGAAAATACATTAATTATTAACATTACCAAGATCCTAAAAAAGATACAACCTTGTGACAAAGACGGAGAAAAATACTTCTATTTTAGCTGACTCACTGACAACTCAGGTTTGAAAAAGCTGAATAAAACTCTTTTTTTTCCAACCTAAAATTCAGCATGGGAGAGAAAGCGAGAGCTCTAAATCTATTCCACTCATTCAGAGCTACAGAATGGTCAGAAAATCTGCAACTATAACATCAATTCCAATCTCACTTTGATGAATGCCACCTCTTTTACGGGACGGTTACCTTCCCAGTAACAGAACTATAAAAATCAAAGCTTTAGCATTTTAGCTTTTTAATTTGTAGAGAGCTATGCTGAAATTTTGCATTTGAAATCCAAATTCACAAAACCAATTGCCTGTAATTTAAAAGAAGTTTCAGAAGCTTCCTAAAAAAAACCCAAGAAACCATTTCAGGGAATGATGAAACAATTGCTGTATGTGAAAATATCACAAATTAAAATTCTCAGCTGTCTTTATGCTTCAAAATTCTAAATCAATGCTACATGAAACTTGCTGCTTTATTCAGTCACAGCGAAGTATGAGTTAAGCAACGGGAATTCAACAGAACATACGAGGGTGACCAAACAACTCTACGGCTGATGCTTAAATGACAGGAAGATAAATCCTTGTCATGGTTATAATTTTACCATTCACGGTTTTCATTAAGAAAGGAATTAGGATAAATGACAATGAAATGCAACTTTAGCATACGGAAAATGCACAGGAGGAAAGAAAGGGTTTTGCTTCTACTGTGACTGGATAGGTTACCTTTTATAATGGTGTTTCCTTCTTGTAGTTGAAACTTGGGTCGCTACCTTCAATCTGTAGTTTTAAGGCTTGCTTAAGGCTGAGTTCTGTCTCTGCAGGAGGATAACCTTCCAGAACCTCCTGATGCCCTCTGTCCTGCACTGTGCGTGGGACGGAAACCCTACCGAGAAAAACCTGATTGCTCTGAAGATGGTAATTCGGATTTGTCATAATTCCATTTCTTTTCTTCTGCTCTCCACTCTGTTGGTGGATCAGGAACTGTTGCTGAGATCGACCGACTTCTTGCTGAGCTGGCGGGACCAAAATTTTGCACTGTGGCTCTGTGGGCACTGACTTCAGTGGCACGCCTGTCCCGGATTTGGCATTAGGTACTCGTTTATCAAACTGAGTCATTTCATACTCTAACACTTTTGGTTGGGAGGAACTGCATTGTTTTAGTTTTTTCCCAGCTGACCCAGATTTGCTGGAGCTGTCTGCTTTCCCCGCTTTGTTAGCTTTAGTTGATTTCAAACTAGGTTTCACTTGGCTCCATTCAAATTCACTGCTTGGTGAATTATGATTTTGACTTAGAGAATGAGTTGTGGAGGAAGGAGAAACGATAGACTGCCTACTTCTGCTACGTGGCAGGGAGTGCTGCTGGATTTGCTCGGTAAACGACAGGCTGTGGAAACTATCAATGGGCACCGTCTGAGCGGTGGCAGTGGATGACGTGGTGCGGAGAGAAGAATTTTTGGAACTTTTCAGGGAGTTGTTTGACAAAGATGATTTCTGACGGTCAACTGTGGAATCGGGAGACTCCGAGGGAGAACTGAAGGCATGAGCGGGGCCGTTAGATAAGCCACGCATACTAGGCTGCATATCCCCACCAGTACTCCCTGAACTATTGGACTTCATTGTCAGCGACTGCATTTTGGAGGAGACCGACTGTAAGGGTTTTTGCTCCATTGTGTGGACTGGAGATGGAGTGCAGCCATTCAGAGTAGACGCACCGTATTTTTCCAGTAATTTAATGATCTGAGAGTGTCCATTTTTAGCTGCGACACGCATAGCGGTGCGCCCAAACTGGTCGGCATGATTCGGATCAGCACCATGCTCTAGTAATATTTGGACGACGTCAATGTGCCCTTCCTGGGCTGCAATGCAGAGTCCAGTAGCACCTTGATTACATGTGTGGTCAACCAGAGCTCCATGCTCAATGAGAAGCTGCACTACTTTGACATGACCTTGCCATGCAGCAGACTGCAGAGCAGATCTCTTCTCATTATCGGCAGCGTTCACATCGGCATGGTATGTTATCAGCACCTGTACCATCTCCAAATGGCCCTGCCAGCAGGAAACATGGAGTGCTGTTCTTCCTTCAGCATCGCTTGCTTCTACGTTTGCACCATTTTCTAGAAAATACTCAGCCATTGTAAGCTGGTTTTCTAATGCCAAGATGTAAAGTGTTGGCCGCCCATCGGCGTCTTTGTAGTTCACATCTGCCCCATGGCTGAGCAATAGTTCAACTATATCTCTGTGACCTTCTAAAGCAGCAACCCGGAGAGCGTTTCTCCCATCATAGCCTCTCTGGTCAATGTTGGATTTATTTTCCAGTAATATCTGCACACAATCATAGTGACCTTCTTGTGCGGCTAATATGAAAGGTATACGTCCATCGTTATCGATTTCGTTTGTTCTAGCACCTTGTTCTATAAGAGCTTCACAGATCAACCTGTGACCTTCAAAAGCTGCCATATGCAAAGGTGTCCAGCCTGCATCATCTCTATGATTCTCATCTAACCCCCTGTCCAGCAGAGTCCGTACTACCTCAACATTGCCCTGTGCAGAAGCTATGCTCAGAACCGTTCTCCCCTCACTATCAATGCTGTCGACAGCTGCACCCCAAAATAAAAGAGTATTTACAACTGAAGCATGGCCCATGGAGGCTGCTGCTAGAAGCGGTGTACGGCCATTGTTATCTGTGTGATCAACATCAGCTCCTCCTTCTAGAAGCAGATCAACAACATCTACATGTCCTTCATAAGCAGCTACCAGCAGTGGAGTCATGCCATCTTTATCACAATGGTCAACTTCAGCACCACGGTCGATTAGAAGACTAACCACTGAGGCATGTCCCTTACTGGCTGGTACACAAAGTGCAGCGACAGACAGCGCAGTCCTTCCATCCACATCCTCGTGGTTTACCTCCGCACCGTGATCCAGCAGGTGCTCCACGATCTCTTTATGCCCCATGTATGCGGCTGCAATCAAAGCCGTTCTGCCTTCATTATCAGCTTTATTAACTTCAGCACCGTGTTGAAGAAGATTCAGCACAATATCTTCGTGCCCTCCCCAAGCCGCTGCTCTCAGCGCCGTCCGACTGTCGGCATCTGCGCAGTCCACTTTGACTCCAGCGTAAAGCAGAGCAGAGACCACTTCAGTGTGCCCACCCCACGCTGCAGATCGCAGCGCCGTCCAGCCATCGTGGTCGGTGTGATTAACGTTAGCCCCACAGCCGATCAAGCAATTGACAACCTTGGTATGTCCCTGCCGAGCGGCTAAGGTAAGTGCTGTTTGCCCATGAGTGTCTTCTATCTCTAGATCTGCTCCCCTGGACACCAGTAAGTTAACGACGTCGAGATTGCCGCTGTAGGCTGCATTGGCCAGCAGCGTTCTCCCGTTGGAATCGCACTGGTTCACCGATGCTCCGTTGTCCAACAAGGTGCGAATAGAATCTTCTCTCTCCAGAGCCTGCCGAACGATGCAAGACGTGCGGTCATCTTCACTGTTGACGTGAGCCCCAGCTTTGACCAGCAGCTGTAATACTTCTTGTTCTTTAGGTATTAAGGTTGACAGGGAGTCTTTGACGGGTGTGCCGTTCCAGATCATCCACAGCGCCAGCTCGGAAGTCTCTAACTGTAAATTTGAATTAATTAGGTGCAAGGCAAACTCTTGAGCTTCTAAAGGTGTTAAATCCTTTGCTCGGCAGGTGTAACTCATGGCCAGCATCCTGTGTCCTTCTGCTGCGTTACACAAGTATTTCTGTGTACAGTGCTTCACATCTAGCAACCACTCTGCAAAGCTATAGTGGAACAAGATTTTTGTATTTCCAAGCCCATCAATAAGGACTTTTGACAGGACATCCAATTTGCGCTGAAAGTCTTCCATCGTCAGCGTCATATTTTTGGTCCACACTGCATGATACAATTCTGTGGTGGTTAATGGCCTGCAGGCTGCAAGAATGACATTGAGAATAGGCTGGACTTTAGCAAATTGTTTTCTCACAAAAAGTCTCTGGCAGAGCCAAAGGTAGAGGCCATTTAACGTGCCCGGAATATCACGGATCTCTCGTAACATAATAAAATTCTCCACTACTCCATCGAGGACACGTTCCAGATACAAAAAGCAGCCACTGCTTTTGATGTGAAGCTGATTCAGCATTTCTGCAGTTTCCTTTGTGAGATGTTGCCTCAGTGCCTCTTCCTGGTCTAAACGATGAAGGATGTATTGTTGCACGTCTTTCACTATGTAAGCCTTTCGTAGATCATCCAGACTTATTTTTCGAAAACCTGTTAAAAGGGAAGAAAGAAGTTAGTAATTCAAAGCTAGTTTCACCTTGTGTTGAAAATAGAATCATACAGGATCATAGAATGGTTTAGGTTGGAAGGGACCTCAAGGAATAAATAAATATAAAAGACATTTCTGGGTAGGCAACTCCCACGGTAATCTATTTTATGTTTACACATGGTGCATGTAAACTAATAATAATAGACATATTTTTAGCTGCTGAAAGAAGAAAGCATGCTGCTCATTAAGCTCAGAGAGCTGAAGAACCTCTCATGGGGACAGACTGTTAGAATTGGGGCTGTTCAGCTTGGAGAAACGAAGGCTTTGGGGAGATTAACTTAGAGTAGCCTTCCAGTACCCACAGGCGGCCTACAAGAAAACCAGGAAGGGACTTTTTACAAGGGCTTGTAGTGCTATGGACACAAGAGAATGGATTGAAGTTTGTAGAGGGAAGGTTAGACTGGATATTAGGAAGAAATTCTTTACAGTGAGGGTGGTGAGACATGGGAACAGGTTGCCATGGGAGGCTGTGAATCTCTCCTCCCTGGAGGCGTTCAAGGTCCAGTTGGACGGGGCCTTGAGCACCAGAGTCTAGTGGAAGGTGTCCCTGCCTATGACAGGGGGGTTGGAATTAGGTGATTTTTAAGATCCCTTCCAACTTACAGCATTCTATGAATATAGAAATCTAAGAAAATGTCCCCAAAAATCACTTTGAATCAGGCATTGTGCCTGATTCATTGTGTCTCTCTCTTGGACAACACTCAACACCTAAGCAAAACCACCAAAACTGCAACCAAAAGACGACTATTAAGTATTATTATATTATTCAAGAAATAATCACTTCTCCAGTGTGGTTAACAGTAGAATTCCAAATAATTTTCAGCTATTTAGATTAAGGCAGCTATTACACCAATACAATTACAGAAGAGGTTATTCACACCTGGTGCATATACATGATGCAATTAAATAAATCACTTCATCTCCATCACCGCAGTTTCTTTCAGAAGCTTTTAAGATATAGCAGAGAAAGAGATCTGAAAACCATTTTAAATGTCCTAACGCTGCTATGCACTGAAAATTGCCTACTATTTTTCAAGACTGAATTTCAGATAAAAATCCCAGTTCTTTATAAGGGACACATTATATAAGAGGTTTTCTCAGAGTCATATGATCATGTTGTTTCTCCAATCTGTTTCATCTTGACAGAAAGAAGAGAAATTACTTCCTATGTATGTACTGTGTCCATCTCCTCCCTATGCACGCACACACTCTACCCAAAGCAAACAATGCCATTCTTAGCAGTACAAAGAAGCCCCTAGGGCAAGCACCGTGGTCACAGGGCTCTCGAGCAGAAGGTGGAATGAAGACCCAGTTGTACGGATGACCCAACTATATCTGGCTGGAGAGCAGCCCTGAGGAAAAGGACCTGGGGGTCTGGGTCGACGAAAAGCTCAACATGAGCCGGCAGTGTGCACATGCAGCCCAGACAGCCAACCGTGTGCTTGGCTGCATCAAGAGAAGTGTGGCCAGCAGGGCAAGGGAGGTGATTCTGCCCCTTTACTCTGCTCTCGTCAGACCCCACCTGGAGTACTGTGTGCAGTTCTGGAGCCCCCAACACAAGAAGGACATGGAACTGCTGGAGCGGGTCCAGAGGAGAGCCACGAAGATGCTCAGAGGGCTGCAGCAGCTCTGCTATGAGGACAGGCTGAGAGAGTTGGGGCTCTTCAGCCTGGAGAAGAGAAGGCTTCGAGGAGACCTTAGAGTGGCTTTCCAGTATCTGAAGGGAGCCTACAGGAAAGCTGGGGAGGGACTATTTACACGGTCTAGTAATGTTAGGACGAGGGGGAATGGGTTTAAGCTTGAAGAGGGGAGATTTAGACTGGATGTTAGGAGGAAGTTCTTTACAGTGAGGGTGGTGAGACACTGGAACAGGTTGCCCAGGGAGGTTGTGGATGCTTCCTCCCTGGAGGCGTTTAAAGCCAGGCTGGATGAGGCCTTGAGCAACCTGCTCTAGTGGGAGGTGTCCCTGCCTATGGTGGGGGGTTGGAGCTGGATGATCCTTGAGGTCCCTTCCAACCTAAACCATTCTATGATTCTATATCTGTCATTTAAAAACACTTGCTTTGGTAGTGCCAAGTCAAGCATTCAATGAAGACCTACCCTCTGTCATTAATGACACATTACGCTGCTTGAACACTGCTTTTCCAGAAGCTATGGGAAAACCACAGAAGTCACAGACACAGCAGCTCAAACTCTACGTTTGAGGCCAGAACTGTGCCTCTCCTTTCCAGGGACAGGCAGTAACTTTCCTCCAGACTGCACACATTTCCTTACCGTCAGCTCAGCTAGTTGTAAGCACCCCCAGCTTGGCTTTTCACAGCAAACCAGTTACTAACCTCCAGATTATAGTGAAGAAAAAGCAACCACAAAGCAATGCATTCAATGTCATATTGGCCTCATCTCCACCCAACAAAGGATTTTAAAAGGGAGACTTTGAATAATGTTACTTTCAGGTTTTTACTGTAGTTAAAACATTCAATGGGTGAAACTACTTGGTCTGTGAGCTTGTTCTGGCTGAGACTTCAGTCTGATAATAACAGAGTTGTGGTTTTGCTCCCAAGCACCTTCAGCAGAGGTTGTGAATGTCACACTAAGCTCGCTGTTAGTTGTTTAGTCTCCATGAGCATTGTGCAAACACAGCAGATTAAAACTGAGGGGCAAACTGTGGCAGCACTACTAAAATACTTCTTCTTCCCTTGTTAATTACGATAGCATTACAAATCTAATGTGACTAAATAAACAGAATACCTGAAACAAAACCAAACCATCATTATTCCCAAAATAAAATCACTGGATAGGATATCTTTGCACAGTCACATCCTGGGTTAAGGCTGCACTACTAAGACTCTCTACTTGAAGATTTTTGAATGAGAAGACCAGGAGGCAGAAAATTATTTTGGGGAGGATCTTACTCTGTCCACAGATATTTCCCCCCGCCTTCTTGCTCTCAAAAGAAACACAGAACCAAGTTTACCCATCATAATTTATCACAACTTCACGAAATGTCCAAACCTGACCTGCAGAACGCCATAATTCCTCAATTTACTATATATTTGATTAAAATGCTCTGTATGCAACTTTACAAAGTGCTTAATTCTTGCACATAAGCCAAAAAAGGGAACTTTGCTGAGTAAGAACAGACAAATTTGACTCTGCAAATCCCAAGCTCCCACTTCAAGTGTGAGGCTGTTTCTATGTTACAAGCCTTCAGAAGACACAGAAATGCAAAGGCACAAAAAGCAGGGCACCTCTTGGTGCATGCATTCGGTCATATGCAGACCTGCCATCAGACACAAGCATCCCTTTGGGTGCCTTGTGTTCAAGGAACAGATCTGTTTTGCTCAATTCAGAGCAAAGGCAACCACAGCATTCACTCACGTTCCAGTTCTTTTAAACTCTCTAGTCACGTTTGTACTTTCTGCTAAATGCTGGGACTCAATGATCTTCAAGGTCTTTTCCAACCTAGATGATTCTGTGATTCTATCATCTGTTTGAAGAATAGGTACAGAGCTCTGCAAATTCATCCTCAATATGTTTAGTCACAGGGGACTCTGCTCAGCATCCCCAGTCACATTAATCCCATGCTGACATCCTTACACCCAATCTCCATCTGCAAATGTTATTTTTAATTTTTAACTAAGTGGCTTTTCTTTTTTTTTTTTTTTTGTCACTAATTTTATTTCCCCTGATGAGAAAACCCCTGATTGACTCATGTAACAGCTACCCTAAGGTTTCAGCTCATGTTCAGTGTTGCCTGACTAATAACTACACTTCACCTCCCCTGACCTCCCAGCCTCCACACAAAAAACTTGCAGAGTGATAACTGTTTAAGTGTTTCAGTTTCTCCGTGCGCTTCAGAAGCAAGAGACTTGCTTACATGGCATTGCTCTCTGAATACCATTTTCACTTTGCTTTCCAAAATGGGTGGCAAAATTAACAAAACCAGTTGGGATGTCGTATTAAAACCCAAGCTCTCAAGAAAACATGAAAAAAAATAAAGGGTTTCTCTATTTGTTTGTTTATTTGGGTCCTGTTTGTCCCATCCCCCTCCACCCCTTAAATGAGGCTGTGTCATAGAATCATAGAATGGTTTAGATTGGAAGGGACCTCAAGGATCATCCAGCTCCAACCCCCTGCTATAGGCAGGGACACCTCCCACTAGAGCAGGTTGCTCAAGGCCTCATCCAGCCTGGCTTTAAACACCTCCAGGGAGGAAGCATCCACAACCTCCCTGGGCAACCTGTGCCAGTGTCTCACCACCCTCACTGTAAAGAACTTCCTCCTAACATCCAGTCTAAATCTCCCCTCTTCCAGCTTAAACCCATTCCCCCTCGTCCTGACATTACCAGACCTTGTAAATAGTCCCTCCCCAGCCTTCCTGTAGGCTCCCTTCAGATACTGGAAAGCCACTATAAGGTCTCCTCGAAGCCTTCTCTTCTCCAGGCTGACTTTGTTCAATATCAGGGTTAAAAATATTGCCCTGCTCTGCACTTACCTGAGTCATACCAAATGTCTAAGCGCTTTTGGAATTTTTTTACTTGTCTGAAGGCTTCAGAGTAGTGAATGCTCCAGAAGTCAGTAAAACTAAACAATGTGATTGGCTGATATGTTTACAGAAGCTAAAAGATTGTTTTTCTTTTGCCATTATTTCCAAACCTTCCTTGCTAATGAGAACCTCTACCCTGTATCTGAAGACAGCTTTGTACAGCAAGCAGCATGCCAGATTCATGCAGACCTTCACACACCCAGGGATAACAGGCTCTCCAAAAGCTGGGATTAACAAACTGCCACTGTAACAGACTTTTGAACAGAAATAGGTTGTTAATTTTAACCACTGCACCAAACCATACTATAATAAACAAGTTATTTCAAAATGTCTTTCTAGATAGCATGTGGATTTTTTTAAAATCTCACAATCTTTGTGCTAGTTTGAGGAAGGAGAACAAAGCTGTGGGGCTTTTTTTTTTCGCCCAGACATCTATCTAAATGAGGTCGTTTTACATTTCCAAACAAAGATCCTGCAAACTTGCTTTTCAACCCTACCAGATACAATAAGTCACTTTCATCCACAAGAAGCACCAAAACATTAAGAGAAAGCTCATTTTGTTTCAGATGCATTCCCATGAACTATTTAAGCTCAGCAGAACAGGAGCACAGCAGACAGAACTCACAGTCCCACGACCCTGCATTTTGCATTGTTAAAATTTTTCTTACAACACATCACTTTCAGCCCAGTGGGAGCTCCAATATGGATTTTCCTGATTTATTAAATTCCTGGCAGTTCTGTAAACAAATCAGTTCCAAATGTATTTCTTGGCAAGATCTAGGGTCATTCAAAGGAAGGAGAAAAAGAAGAAAGTATCTTGGCTATCGACATACTTTCACAGTATGTCAGTCTCTTCAAACTTTAATAATAAGAAGCTATTAAGTAGTAGGTTCCAGTAAATACTTTAAAATATATTTTTTCCTATTTAAATGGATTTACATAAGTAAATTAGAAAAGGTTTTAATACATTTGATTACATTTCATTTAATAGTTAATTTTAAATGATTTAAAACAATGTTAACTTTTAATGATTTAAAAGAAACATTCTGGCATTAGTAATTTGTGGTAACAGGTTGGACTTGATGATCCTCTGTGTATCATAGTATTACCAAGGTTGGCTTGCCTAGCTCCCTGGCTGCTTCACAACCTCTTGGTGAGCTCCTCTCTCAGCAGCCCAGCAGCCCACACCACTTTCACAGTCTCACAGTATTACCAAGGTTGGAAGAGACCTCACAGATCATCAAGTCTAAGCCGTTACCACAGAGCTCAAGGCTAGACCATGGCACCAAGTGCCACGTCCAATCCTGCCTTGAACAGCTCCAAGGACAGCGACTCCACCACCTCCCTGGGCAGCCCATTCCAGTAGCCAATGAGGGCTACCAACCAACGGGTTGGACTTGATGATTTATGAGGTCTCTTCCAACCTTGGTGATACTGTGATACTGTGATTTCCATTGATGACTCTAGTGGGTATTTCCATGGTCATTTATGCACACCTGCTCAAAAATAAACTCTATCCAGGACAGTCGCATGCACCTGAAAACTTCAGCATCACACTCAGCTTTTAGAGCATTTGCAGTGTGTTATGCACTAAAAATCTCACTGAAGCTACTCTAGATGCTAAGAGATGCTGAGGCTGAAATCTGCTGCTTTCACTGGTCTGTGTTGTTGCACAGAAGTACACTGAGTTCTATTCACAGGTAATAGCCCATTCAAAACAATTTAATCTTCCCTCTTTCAATTACAAAGCGAGTAACTTCAAAATTCACACATAACCTTTTACTAGGAAATATGAAATTCACTAGTATCATGCTTTCAAAGCAATAATTAAAAGACAGTGATAATGAGAAGAAAGCAAACAGTAAATAAAGCCTCCTAGTTTATTTCCCAAGTCTTCTAAATAGTTTTTTTCCCCTTTCAAACCTAAACCGAAACAACCAATGAACTTTTTAAGTTTTAATATCACAGAGGTAAATAAATATATAAAAATGATCTTTTATAGTAAAAATATAACTCCCATAAAGACTTCAATGTAATGAGAAACCACTCAAATTCTAACCTACAAAGAAAATAAAAATCAGAGCACAACTTTTTTGTTGTCGTTGTTGTTGTTTTTAAGCAATCTCTCTTGAAGTGGTCTCATTCCATTTACTTTCTGGAAAGGAACATAATGAGAAAAGGTCCTGCTCCAAACCAGGCAACCAATTTGATTTGGGGATTCAGCAGCATGACTGCTTCAGTAGCTTCAATTACCAAATCATGTAAAAGTATTCTTGGGTGCTGTAAAGCTGGGCTGTGATTTGCATTGTATTTTATTTCTCTAAAGTTTTCACATTCTTGCCCCCCTTTTCCCTACCCCCCCTTCAGTTTTAGGAAAGGCTGTAAGAAAAGCAACCCTCCACATCTATGCAGATCAGAACAAACAGCAGAATGTGACAAAGACTTCTGCTTCCAAGATTTCTAACCCAGAGTAACTTTGGATAAATATCAGCTCTTAATAATGTCTGGCTGTCTGGGATGGAATGACAGATAAAAGGAAGATTGAAAAATGAATGACAGACTGCCTCCTTTTGCCTATGGATAGGAGGGGGAACAGAGCTTAAGCTGCCTCTGAGACTAAATTGAAGCCTTTCATGTCCACTTTTGATTCTTTCTATTGCAGTTTCCAGTTATTTCTCTGGTATGTAACATTAACTTCATGGAAACTACAGCTTCCCAAGATGTGGCATCTGCAAGGGTTGTACCACACTGGTGGCACTCATGACTTACACATTCCCTGGATGAAGAAGGTCAGTGTTTAATTGAAGGGTACAATCAAGCCAGATGCCATAGATACTTGGTTTGTGTGTGTAGCAAAAAAAAGAAGAAGAAGAAGAAGAAGAACAACAAATTAAGTAAATGGCTATTGCAGAAAGCCTCTTTAAACCAATACATTGAACACTCATACATATGCACTCTTGTCTATTTACCTTCATGCTGTTATGAGAACTTATCTGCTTTCCTTGAACTTATCTAAATAAACCTGCCTGATTTTTAAATGCCTACAAGTAATATAACAGATGTTTGAAGAAGGAATTCAGGTTTTTGAAGAACTGTTATGCTTTCAAGATTAAGCCTCACTTTAGAACAAGCATTTTTATCAGCTGAAGTATAAAATAATTAAATGGTACTTTCAGGTAAAAGGGCTTTTTTTTGTTGTTATTTAGAGAGACAAGGGAACTTGTTCTAACATAATACACAGACTGCTGATGCTTGACTGCAGCCAAATGAGGACAAATGATGTGGGAGACAATGTGGATCATTATGGGTGCAACACAGAGAATTCTTAAATTTAGGGGAAAATTCTGTAAGAAAATTTAGGGGGAAATTCTGTAAGAAAAAGGAATAGGCATGACATGGCAGTTGGTGACAGGGCACATGTAGAAGTCAGGATTACAAGCATTATTTGCTCCCTTTCTTTTTCACTCAGTTTTCTGGCTTCTGCTCACTGTGGAGGGATACCACAGACTCATGCAGGCATCATTCTACATTTGGTTCATATTTTTGAGGTTTCCTCTGCAGCCACAAGAGGCAAAACCTTTTTTTTTCATCCTTTTAATTAATGAAAGCTGAGAATCTGAGTAAGGGGGAAAAAAAATCTATTTTTTTTAGTAGCACATTGTGCTACTAAAGGATCTGGGAATACAGAAGGGCCCGGAACACAGGCTGCAGCAGAAGGAGGCACAACTATTCGACTTTGGTAACTAAGTCACCAACAAAAGCAAAGGAAGGAAGAGGTCCAGAATAAACAGCCCTCCTCATTTTCTCATTGTGGTAGAGATCTTGCATTCACCACCAGCAGCACAAAGATGACAGCAGATGAGAAACACTGGACTCTCTTTTCCATGTCACCACTGGTTTTGGACAGAGAGATCACAGAATGGTTTTGGGTTGGAAAGGACATTTAAAGGTCATCTAAGTCCAACCCCCTTGCAGTCAGCAGGGGCATCTTCAACTAGATCAGGTTGCTCAGAGCCCTTTCCAACCTGACCTGAAACACTGCCAGGGATAGGGCATACACCACTTCTCTGGGCAATTCATGCCAGTGTTTCCTCAGAGTAAAAGAATTCTTCTTCATATCTAGTCTGAATCTCCACTCTTGTACTCAAGACCGTTCACAGGATCACAGGATGTTAAGGGTTGGAAGATACCTCCAGAGATCACTGAGTCCAAACTCCTGCCAGAGCAGGACCAGAGAATCTAGCACATTACCTCATGCTATCGCTACACTCTCTGATAGAGTCCCTCCCCATCTTTCATGCTGCAATGAAGCCCCTCACAGAGCCTTCTTTTCTCTGGGCTGAGCAACCCCAACTCTCTTAGCTTCTCAGAATTCTCATTTGTAGAGAACATCCAAAAAAAAACCCAAAAAGACCAGTTTACTACAGCAATCCTGCTCCCAGTCATTGATAACACTTTATGATAAACAGGTTTAGCTTTCATTTGAGCAGATAGCTGCAAGAAGTTTTCAGTGCATGAAAAGTTCAAGTGAAAACTTCTGTAAACTAATTGTAAGCAAATGAACACTGATTAATACACATTTCAGAATGTACTCCCAAATTTTTAACAGAACAAACTACAGATGGGATGCATTTTCCTCAAATAATCCTAAAAGGATTCCAATCTAACTTACAGTGAAACTGATCTTTGTGGGGCTTTGTGGTTACAAATCAAAGAAAGATACATGAAGAAAACATACACTGATTACATTAGCCTTATGGTTGCAAACATTTATTTGCTGGGAGTTTGGCATCATTAGAAACTCAGTACAATTTCTTCATTAATGAGTGCTAAGAAACTGCTTAGCACTGGGGTGCATCAGGAAAAGTGTGGCCAGCAGGTCTAGGGAGGTTCTTCTCCTTCTCTACTGTGCCCTGGTGAGACCACACCTGGAATACCTGGAATACTGTGTCCAGTTTTGGGCTCCCCAGTCCAAGAGACAGGGAACTGCTGGAGAGTCCAGCCAAGAGCCATGAGAATGACTGGGGGACTTGAGCATCTCTTCTATGGAGAGAAACTGAGAGCCCTGAGGCTGTTTAGGCTGGAGAAGTGAAGGCTGAGAGATCTGATTAATGTGTACAAATATCTGAGGGGTGGGTGTCAAAAGGATGGGGCCAATCTCTTTTCACTGGTCAGCAGCAATAAGACAAGGAGCAACAGCTACAGACTGAAACATAGAAGGTTTCATCTCAACATGAGGAGAAACTTCTTGAACAGTGAGGGTTACAGAGCCCTGGAACAGGCTGCCCAGATAGGTCGTGGAGTCTCCTTCTCTGGAGACTTTCAAAACCTACCTGAGTGCATTCCTGTGCAAACTACCCTGGGTGATCCTGCCTTGGCAAGGGGGATGGCCTCAATCTTTGGAGGTCACTTCCAACCTGTGATTTATCCTGAGTTCTGCCTGCCCAGCAACTAAATAGCTTTATAAATTGCCTCAGCTAAAAGTAAACTTTCTGATACCACAGAAGAGGAGAAGGGTTTGCCCCAGTGAAAGTGTTAATGACCGTGTAGCCTTTTTAGGCTAGAAACAGAAATCAACATTATTTCAACATTTCATAACACAAATTTGCAGTGGAGCTGAAGTTGAGGAGGACTTCAGCCACGCTCCTCACATTCTGACTGCTCCTTCCACAAACTTGCATACTGGTTGTAAGCAGGAAAATCATCTGACCACCTCTTTAAGTGGGCAGCCATCAAATTGCCTGAAACGTCACAACTTTCTTCCATAATGGATAAAACACCACTTCCTCCAAACAGACCCTGAAATCTCTTCTCAATTCACATTCAATTATTTTGGAATCCAGCCTTTGGTTGTTGTACCTTTTGCACAAGGAAGATGGGATTAGAATATCCCAAGACAACTTCCTTTACACTATTCATCAAGTCATTCACCGTGGAAATGAGAAATTAACTCGATCAAATTAAATCTATTTTAAAGGCATACCCATTAGTTCTGCTGATTTTTTTCCTGTCAGGAATTCCATCTGGAAACATACTTAGAAGACAACAGCAATTTTTTTAAGACTAGTTTGAAAGATGATATGATTCAACGGAAAGGAAATAAAACTGCTCTGATGAAAGTTCTGTCTGCTTTTTTAGCAACGACAACATATCAAATCGGCTAAACTCTGACAAAACCACTGCCATATCAACGTCCAAAGGAGCCCTGTGAAGCTACCTCAAAGCTTCCTTTAGTTCTCACATACTCTCAAATACCAATTCTCATGTCTGCCACTGATTAATACAGTACTTCATTCCAAAATGCAATTATCTCATTGACCTTTTGCTACTGGGGAAATGAGCAAGCCTATGGGTCTATGTTCCATAATCACATTTTTGTCCTAATTGTTTCCTTAATACACACAAGCTCTATACATAGGCCTGGAATCCAGTCTAGATATTGTCCTTTATTAAATTTCAGAGAACTTCCAGTAACAATGTCATTACAGTAATGTTCTCATGACACAGTACAGCCTAGATGAAGAAGTTGTAAAGGACTGTCTGGTTTTTTTTTTGTGTTCAACCTTTGCCAAAAGTATGCTGGAAGAACCCATAACTACATTGTTTCCCTGTGAAGTTTTATCTTTAAAGGTTATTCCAGGCTTTCTGCAAATATGGGGGAGAGATTTTAATGGGAAATGAAGAAAAAAACCCTGAGGTTTTAAGGAATGGGTGTATGCAGCTGACACACTTCTGCATATATCCAGTGTCTGAAGGGGGCCTACAGGAGGGCTGAGGAGGGACTATTTACAAGGTCTTGTATATGACAGGATGAGGAGTAATGGGTTTAAACTGGCAAAGGGGAGATCTAAACTGGATGTTAGGAAGTACTTGACAGTGAGAGTGGTGAGACATTGGCAGAGATTGCCCAGAGAGGTCAGGGCTGCTCCCTCTCTGGAGGGGTTCAAGGCCAGTTTGGATGAGGTCTGAAGTGACCTGTTCTAGTGGGAAGTGTCCCTGCCTATGGCAGGGGGTTGGAACTACATGAGCTTTGAGGTCACTTCCAACCTAAACTATTCTACATGTACCTGCACATCACCTACACTATTTGAAAGCTTCCTAAGACCAGCAGAGCGAGAGGAATGCTCAAAGAAGCCATATTCTTCGCAGAGGTATTGCAAAGGTAAAAAATTACCTCTAAAACACTTGGCTGATGTAAGCTTTCTACAATCCTCAGTAAACTGGAACATGTGGGTTTTTTTTCCCACAGTGACCATCCGGGGGAAATTTAGGCTCGAGGTGAGGAGAAAGTTCTTCACTGAGAGATTCATTGGCTACTGGAATGGGCTGCCCAGGGAGGTGGTGGAGTCGCCGTCCCTGGAGCTGTTCAAGGCAAGGTTGGACGTGGCACTTGGTGCCATGGTCTAGCCTTGAGCTCTGTGGTAAAGGGTTGGACTTGATGATCTGTGAGGTCTCTTCCAACCTTGGTGATACTGTGATCAGTGCTTTCAGTCACACTGAGGGTCTTACACATACTCCTTCCCAGTAATGAACACCAACTACTTATGGTACGTACTCACCTGTAAACATTTTTGTAACAGCCTTACTCTGCTTGCGGGCAGAACACAGGAGGAGCAGCCAGGGAGGGAAGAACTCAAAGTGGCCAGCTAAAAGCTCTGCTATTGTTCCAGATAAACTTGTAGAAGTCTGTTCACCCTCGGAAACGTTACAGCCCTCATCAACTGAATCTACCAGCAGGAAGAGGCTCTGCTGAGGGGGCTTCATCCCCAGGAGAGGGAGCAGAATGCACCTGTAAGGAATATGGAACAAAAACAGCATTCAAAATACATTTAACAATACATTGACATTTCAGCTGATGTGACTCTGTTAGGTTAGAGCCTGCACTTGATGATCTCAGAGGTCTCTTCCAGCCTCAACGATTCTGTGACTCCCATATAGTCATTCAAGTTGAAGCAACAAATCAAGTTAAAAAAGCCTAGTGTTTTACACATTCTGAGGATTCTTTAAACAGTTACCAAAGAAAAGAGTGAGGTAGACAGAACTAACAGAAACAGAGACATTTTGGGCAGTCAGTGATGTTAACTTCTTAAAAGGAAGAACACAGCCCACTTCAGAAATGACCCATAGGCCCTGTCAGTGGAAGGTTTGCTATTTTCTGGTATTCTGACTGGGAAAAGTGCAAAATGGAAACAAAGTTGTGTACCTTCCACCTCTGACAGTAACAGCAGAACCTAACAGAGCAGACTAGGTGATCTACTACACTTGGAGTAAGCCTCCTCAAAGGTATAAAAAGGAAGGAAAAAGTCCTCCTATCCTGAAAGTATTAGAAACTAGATGGATTTGAAATCTCTAACACTGTCCCTCCTTGGTTTGTTGTTTTGGTTTTGTTTTCCCTCTTCCAGATGTGCACAGAACTACTGAGACTTCTTCGGTACTTCCAGAAGTAGTTAATCTTACAGAAGACGCCTGAAGTACAACTGAAAATCAGTGCTCACTAAGCTGAGAAGTTAAGCAGCTACCCATTTACAGAGCAGGAAATTAAAGTAGCCATAAGGTTAAAATTACTTTCCTAAGTGATGCCAATCCCACAATGAAAGGAGGCAGTTGGAAATTACCACATTTTCCACCCCTTCCCCCACCAGAATGCTGCCTTGCACCCTCAGCTATTTATGTCAAGGCATTTTCTCTGCAACATTCCTTTTTCTATCAAAACCAATTTTCACTTCACACAGTTCCCTGCATGAAGCTATTTTCTGAGCATGAATCTTACAGGAAGTATGAAGAAATAGTATCCTAAACTAAAATCTCACTTAAAAAAAAATCTGTGTGACTCTAACAACATCCCTATGAGGTATCTTAGGAGCATCTGACAATGTTCTTGTGTCTGTATATTTACCTGCTGGGAATACCACCAAGAAATCCTAACCGTCACATCTGGGAAAAGTCCCAAACCCTTCTGCTGAATTCCTGCAGTACATAGCAGTTGGATGTAGTAGGTCACATCAAAAGGTTCACCCTGCCTCCAAACAGGGTTGAAAGCAGATGCCTAAGGAGTAACACAAGTATTGGGCAAGCCCAAAACCACATTTTCCCAGAACTCTCAGGGACCACAGCAAAAACTGCTTCCAGGGATTTTCTGAACCAGAGATTGACTCTCTGCATTTAAAATCTCTTAACTGACCACACTTCCACAAGTTGGTCCAAGTCTTCTATGAACTGATTTAAGCCTCTGGAATCCACTACATGCTGTGGCAAGGCTTTCTACAGCTTGAAAACCTCCCTTCCTTCAAATGCCCTTGCTTCATTTGATACCTTTCAGCTCCTGTACTGGAGGGGACAGGTGAGCAATTTTGTCATACTCACCTTTTTCACAGCATTTGCAGTTTTCTGACTTGTGTCACAGCCCCTTTGAGCCATTTGTTTCCAGGCAGAGAAGACCTAACATACTGATGGTGCTCCTGTTCCACAGACCCTCATCTACTTGTGCTCTGCTCTTTCCCACTTCACAGTACTTGTGTTTTTGAATCTTACATAACTTACACTCCACCAGGATAAACACAAATACACAAATAGAATCAGAGAATTATTTTAGTTGGAAAAGACCTCTAAGATCATCACAGAGTCCAACCATATCACGGAATTAACCAGTTTGGAAAAGACCTTTGAGATCATCAAGTCCAACCTAACATGTATACAAGAAATGAGGCACAAGGACTTCTGCCAGCATTACTAAGTGTGGCATTCAGAGATTCATAGAATGGTTTGGAAGGGACCTTGAAGATCAGCCAGTTCCAAACCCCCTGCCATTGGCAGAGACACCTCTCACTAGAACAGGTTGCTCAAGGCCTCATTCAACCTGGCCTTGAACACCTCCAGGGAAGAGGCACCCAGGACCTTGTTGGGCAACCTGTTCCAGTGTTTCACCACCCTGACTGTAAGGAATTTCCTCCTAATATCCAGCTTAAATCTGCCCTCCTCAAGCTTAAAGCCATTCCCTCTCTCCTGTCACTACAAGGCCCTGTAAAAAGTCCCTTCCTGGCTTTCTTGTAGGTTCCCTTCATGTCCCTGAAGGCTGCTCAAAGATATCCCTCGAGCCTTCTTTTCTCCAGGCTGAACAGCCCCAGGTCTCTTAGCCTGTCCCCATAAGGGAGGTGTTTCTCCAGCCCTCTGATCATCTTTGTGGCACTCCCTTGGACCCCCTCCAGCAGCTAAGGCTTTCTCTTGAAGTCCCTTAGAAATCATTTGATAAATTTCTGTTCTTCCCTAGGCTTTTTATATCTCCTGAGTTCAGAGTAGATACTGACTAATGGCACAGTAAAACCTCAGAGATTTAACCTCTGTGCTCATTTGCCAGAAGTCAGATTATGTTTTCCTCCACATGGTGACTTAGTAATTCCACTCCCCTACAATTCCTTGCTTGCACAGGAGAAATTACATAAATCAACATGGAAATAATCACATCTTAGGGCACCTCCCTAAATGTAGATTCATCTACAGATTGTTGTAACACATTGCTTGATCTGCAGAGTGCCTCTGAAAAGGTTAGAAGTTGATGTTCTTTACCTTCTGAAAGAACAGCTTTACCTTTTTTTTATGTTCAATGTAGATAGAAAAGTGGTTATCATAGAATCACAGAATCAACCAGGTTGGAAGAGACCTCCAAGATCATCCAGTCCAAGCTAGCACCCAGCCCTATCCAGTCAACTAGACCATGGCACTAAGTGCCTCATCCAGGCTTTTCCTGAACACCCCCAGGGACGGTGACTCCACCACCTCCCTGGGCAGCCCATTCCAATGCCAATCACTCTCTCTGTGAAGAACTTCCTCCTAACATCCAGCCTATACTTCCCCCGGCACAACTTGAGGCTGTGTCCCCTTGTCCTGTTGCTGGTTGCCTGGGAGAAGAGACCAACCCCCACCTGGCTACAACCTCCCTTCAGGTAGTTGTAGACAGCAATGAGGTCTCCCCTGAGCCTCCTCTTCTCCAGGCTAAACAACCCCAGCTCCCTCAGCCTCTCTTCATAGGGTTTGCGTTCCAGGCCTCTCACCAGCTTTGTTACCCTTCTCTGGACACCTTCCAGCACCTCAACATCTCTCTTGAATTGAGGAGCCCAGAACTGGACACAGTACTCAAGGTGTGGCCTGACCAGTGTTGAGTACAGGGGAAGAATAACCTCCCTCATCCTGCTGGCCACACTGTTCCTGATACAGGCCAGGATGCCATTGGCTTTCTTGGCCACCTGGGCACACTGCTGGCTCATCTTCATCCTACTATCTACCAGTACCTCCAGATCTCTTCCTGGCTGCTCTCCAGCCACTCTGTCCCCAGCCTGTAAACTGAAATTGTGATTTAAAGCAACAAAATTAATTGGTAAAAATATGAAATCTCCACAGGCAAGAGCACAATCAGATATTTTAAATTATGGAATTCATTTTAATGGCTATGCAATGTAATGACTTACTCATGCAAAGGGATGATTTTTATACATGCTCTCTAGCAAATAAAAGAGTCCTCAGAACAATAAACTGTCCCACAGAATTCCTCAGCATCGCTACTGAGTTGACTGAACCCACTGAAACACAATTTTCCACATATGGAAAGAATATACACAGGCTCTGCTGAAGTTCTGCTTATGATTATCCTTGAGATTTTTAGATTGGATCCACAAAAATACCAAGATACAACAGAAGGAGAAAGATATCGACACTGGCCACAAAGGCTGAAGAGAGTCACAGTGGAATGCACAGACTTGCTAAAAATGAGAAAAGAAACCCCACAAAGACACACTCAAACAACAATGAGTAGCTCTGGGAGCAAAAGAAGTTATAAATCCTACTTTTTCATGAATGTGGTCCTCACATTTGATTGCCTCTGGTGTAGAGGAAATTCAGTTATGCCTCCACTTAAAGTATTTGATGCCTCTTAAGAGTGTGAAGGTAGCTTATCCCTGAAGAGGCTCTCTTTTCTGCTGGCATTCGCTACTGACACACATAGTAAGTGCCTAAAACTTAGCTCCTAAGTAAGCCTGAGGAAGGAAGGAAGGCAAACAAACTCACAAAATCATAGAATGGTTTAGGTAGGAAGGGACCTCAAGCATCATCCAGCTCCAACCCCCCGCCATAGGCAGGGACACCTCCCACTAGAGCAGGCTGCTCAAGGCCTCATCCAGCCTGGCCTTAAACGCCTCCAGGGGGAGGAAGCATCCACAACCTCCCTGGGCAACCTGTGCCAGTGTCTTACCACCCTCACTGGAAAGAACTTCCTCCTAACATCCAGTCTAAATCTCCCCTCTGCCAG
>WAAF01005644.1:105240-175280 GCA_013400475.1 Tricholaema leucomelas
CCCTGCTGCCCACACTTCTCTTGCTGCAGCCCAGCACAGGGTTGCTGTCTGGGCTGCATGTGCACACTGCCGGCTCATGTTGAGCTTCTCGTCGACCCAGACCCCCAGGTCCTTTTCCTCAGGGCTGCTCTCAGCCATTCACCACCCAGCCTGTATCTGTGCCTGGGATTGCACCGACCCAGGTGCAGGACCTTACACTTGGCCTTGTTAAACGTCATGAGGTTGGCCTGGGCCCACCTCTCCAGCCTGTCCAGGTCCCTCTGGATGGCATCCCTGCCCTCCAGCAAGTCAGCTGTGCCACACAGCTTGGTGTCATCTGCAAAATCCCAGACCATAACAAAAAAAAAAAAAAACACCCTGCCCAACCAAAAAAAACAAATGAAAATGCAAACAAACAAAAAACCAACCACCCCTCCCCCACAAACAAATGAAAAAAACCCAGAACACACCAAAACCAACCCCCCAGAACCAAACAATACCACAAACAGCCCTCACTGGTTAGACTCCAAGGGCTGGCACTTCTAGCAAAACAGTACATAGTTCCAGTTTCATGATAGAAATGACTGATTGGGAAATCCTCTTTACTACTACAGCTCTTAGGTTTCTTTTTCTCCATCAGTATCACTACTTTTTAACAAATTGCCTTTTGAGTCACCTTCTCACCAAAAAAGTTATAATTTAGCACTTGGACTTAAGTTACAGCCATGGAAGCCAAGAAGCAGCATCCTAGAGGTCTGTGTCAGGAATTCACAAGCTCTGCTCTTTACAGTTCCAGTTTGTGAAGGAGCTGACAATATCATTACCTGCACAGAGCCTTCCTCATTTTCTCCTCCTGCTGTTTTGCCAACGGTTCTACACCACACTCCTTGAGCAAGTTCATCAGCTATGTGCCGTATTCTTAATCCCTGCATTAGCCTCTTCCATTCCCTTCACTACTGAGGGTTTTCCTCCAAACATTTTTCTTCAGAGGAAAGATTCTCTTCAAACTACAGCCAGGGACCCAGCTCCAGGGTTTGTGCTGAAAAGTGTGCACACACCATGCACTCCTACAAAGGTGGAATGATCTTGCATCTGCAGACCAAAACAATAACGTTTTCACCACTGTCTTCTCTCAGGCTTTGCTGCTACCTTTGCCAGGCCTATGGTGAGCCTCTGAAATAGCCTAAATGCAATCAGAGCAGTAGAGTGCTTCAAAGAGCCCATGGAGCAGGACCCCAGCACTGCCTGGCAGACCCTCAGCCCACAGAGCAGGACCCCAGCACAGCCTGGCAGACCCTCAGCCCCTGGAGCAGGACCCCAGCACTGCCTGGCAGACCCTCAGCCCACAGAGCAGGACCCCAGCACTGCCTGGCAGACCCTCAGCCCACAGAGCAGGACCCCAGCACTGCCTGGCAGACCCTCAGCCCACAGAGCAGGACCCCAGCACTGCCTGGCAGACCCTCAGCCCACAGAGCAGGACCCCAGCACTGCCTGGCAGACCCTCAGCCCACAGAGCAGGACCCCAGCACTGCCTGGCAGACCCTCAGCCCACAGAGCAGGACCCCAGCACTGCCTGGCAGACCCTCAGCCCACAGAGCAGGACCCCAGCACTGCCTGGCAGACCCTCAGCCCACAGAGCAGGACCCCAGCACTGCCTGGCAGACCCTCAGCCCACAGAGCAGGACCCCAGCACTGCCTGGCAGACCCTCAGCCCACAGAGCAGGACCCCAGCACTGCCTGGCAGACCCTCAGCCCACAGAGCAGGACCCCAGCACTGCCTGGCAGACCCTCAGCCCACAGAGCAGGACCCCAGCACTGCCTGGCAGACCCTCAGCCCACAGAGCAGGACCCCAGCACTGCCTGGCAGACCCTCAGCCCACAGAGCAGGACCCCAGCACTGCCTGGCAGACCCTCAGCCCACAGAGCAGGACCCCAGCACTGCCTGGCAGACCCTCAGCCCACAGAGCAGGACCCCAGCACTGCCTGGCAGACCCTCAGCCCCCGGAGCAGGACCCCAGCACTGCCTGGCAGACCCTCAGCCCATGGAGCAGGATTTTTTCTACACCAGACCAACTCTATTGAACACAATTTAGGGGGAGCTGGCTAGCAAGAAAGGACCCACATTAGCTTCAAGCACAGAAGCAGCATCTCTTTTTCACTAGGAGCGAGACTTTGCTTGTGTTGTCCTTTCTCTCTCATTCTACCTGCTTAAGTTTTTCATACATACCCAGAGAAGAGCACCATGCCATGTACTTGTTCTGGTCTGGACCATAAGCAAAGTCATCAGTCTGAAAATGGCTGCATCTACTGTTTGAGTTGGCATTTTCACTGCTGTATTTTGTCAGGTTGAAAAAAACTTCACTGGCAGTGCTGCAAGTTGAAAACCACCACAAGACAGGGCCATGAAAAAATTAAGGCAAATATCCCAAACTGATTTATAAAACAGTACTAAGTGCTCCAAGTGATGTTTTTTTCTGCCAAATAAGGTTGTCCTCATGTTTGAAGTCAGCTCATCCATCTCTCTCTGGTTTGGGAAGTTCAGAAACGTTAGGAAGCTGGCATTCCCTTGCTTGAGTTCACCTGCTTGCCAAGATCCCCACAGAATATCTTTGTCTCTAAACCCTGCTTGCCTTTGAAAAAGGAAAGCAATAGTCACTGACAGTGAGACAGCGCCTATGCAATATACATAATTAAATCAATACTAATGCCACTATTCCCAGGCACAACAAACAGTAGTAGGCAAACACATGGAGTAACACAAAACAGCTGCAAACTCTATGGGGACTGTAATTACTTAGAATTGAAAGAGTTCCTTGGAGGTTGTAAACATATGCTGAAAAAATGTGTTCATAATACCCTGTACAAAAAGGTTTGGTGATTGCTAGTAAGATGATGGAGCTGACTGACTGCTATTAGCACTCCAGGTTACACTGAGTTTAGTTGAATTTATAATTCTATTGGCAAAAATTTGCCAGCAGAATGGCATAAACCATAGACTTTACAAGAGAGGGACAACAGAGTGCTGTCCTCTATGAGGTCTGAATGTCTCGAGAGACTTTACAAAGGAATTGCTCACTTGCACCTCTGATCTAAAAAACTAGTGAAGATTAATGTGATGGAGGACTATGCCCATGTATATTAAATGGATTTATAGATGTATTTATACATGGAATTTAACAATAGATTCACAGAATGGTTTAGGCTGGAAAAGACCTTAAAGATTACAGAATTAACTAGGTTGGAAAAGACCTCTAGGATCATCAAGTCCAACCTATCACCTAACACCTTCTAATTAACTAAACTATGACACTCATCCAGCCTCCTCTTAAACACCCCTAGGGATGGTGACTCCATCACCTCCCCGGGCAGCCCATTCCAATGCCAATCACTCTTTCTCTGAAGAGCTTCTTCCTAACACCCATCCTAAACCTGCCCTGGCACAGCTTGAAACTGTGTTCTGTTGTTCTGTCACTGGGTGCCTGGGATCAGCTAGTTCCAAGCCTCCTGCCAAGGGCAGGGACATCTCCCACTAGAGCAGACTGCTCACAACCTTTTCCAGCCTCACCTTGAAGCCTCCAGCTACCTCTCTGGGCACAGTGCTGCAGCACTCTCCCGGTGCAGAACTTGTTCCTCACATCCAATCTCAATAGCGTATAATAAACCAGACAATTCTTCAAACACTACTCTCAATCTTCAGAAAGGCAAACAAGCATCTTCCTCCTTACAGGTAGTTTCCAGTGTGACATACCACAGCACTTTACCATGTCATTTTTAGGACACTCATTCCCATTTATATCGCATCAGAAAATCACAGAATGGTTTAGGTTGGAAGGGACCTCAAGGATCATCCAGCTCCAACCCCCTGCCATAGGCAGGGACACCTCCCACTAGAGCAGGCTGCTCAAGGCCTCATCCAGCCTGGCCTTAAACGCCTCCAGGGAGGAAGCATCCACAACCTCCCTGGGCAACCTGTGCCAGTGTCTTACCACCCTCACTGTAAAGAACTTCCTCCTAACATCCAGTCTAAATCTCCTCTCTTCCAGCTTAAACCCATTCCCCCTCGTCCTGACATTAGAGACAGTGAAGTAAACAGTGAAAGTGTAAATAAGCCAACTCTGTTCACGCGATGTTGTAGTAATTTTTGCCAGCAACCTAAGAAGCAGTGGGATTTCTGCCTAAAAAACTAGCCAAAATTCTAACTAGTAAGTGGAAACTTGATGCTGCCTTGGTCAGATCCGAATCAGGTGGAGCTTCACCTTCCCCAGCCCACTGCTGCAGGACACACAGGGAAGAAGTCAGCTCTCTAGGGCAGTTAAGAGCTGGAAGTGCTGCATGACAGCAAAAGGAGGAATTGTATTACACAGACATTACAGAGAGGAGCCTGGGCTTTGCAAGATACTAAGGACACCAATCTGTGCATAACTACTCACATGGAATAAACATAAAAGTATTAAAATGCTAAGACTTGGAAAAAATGCAGAATTCCACATTTTTTAATCATCTGTAATTAAAAAGCTTCTCACAAGTGATAGCAAATACTCCACCTCACTCCCCAATGCTTCATGAAACTTTCTTTACAGTAAAGGTGGTGAGACACTGGCACGGGTTGCCCAGGGAGGTTGTGGATGCCCCCTCCCTGGAGGTGCTCAAGGCCAGGTTAAATGAGGCTCTGAGCAACCTAAGCTAGCAGAAGGTGCCCCTGGAACTAGCTGATCTTCAAGCTCCCTTCCAACCCAAAGCAGCCTATGAACGTGTGAAGTCAGACACACGGTCACTTGCATATTGTCATAATCCAGCTGGGGGTTAGCAGAGCACCAGTAAGGTCGTTCCACGTCCCCAGTTTGCAATTTGCACATTAAAGAAGGCAGCCAGTGAAGATAAAGCTGCTGAAGACTATTAGAAGCTTCAAAGACAGATGCACACCTACAGCTGCTCTCTTCTCTTTTGTTTTCCAAACTGCATATTGGTCACAGGCCACAGTAAAAGAAGGTAAATTTCACTTATGATGAAATTGCCAACTTCTGCTGCTCAGCTGATGAAATATCACCCTCCTTCTGAGAAGCCTTTCAGCAGCTGTAGTCAAACAGAAAGAAAAAGTAGAGCATCCCTGCAAATAACTTGCAGTACTATTTATAGATTGGTGAGTTTTACTTTGTCCTGTGACAAAGCATTTATGTCTTATGGGTGACTGACAGCAAACACATTATTTACCTGTCTCAAAGCATTCTGGCTAATGATTAAAGGGGAAATTCTGCTGCTCAGGTCTGATACCTGCTTTCTGTACAGTATCACTCCAATTCTTGGAACTACAGACGTGTAATGTTGCTGCTTACTAATCACCCAGCTGCTCATAGAGCTAGTAAGGTCCTGAAAAACATACACACAGGACCCTTAGCAGTGGAAGTATTCCAGAAATAGAAGGGTTGTGAAGCACTGAACACTTCCAACACTTCGAAAGCTGCAAAATTAAATGTATGGCTAAGGATGGCAAGAGTGAAGTGACCCAGTTTGCTGTGTGCACAGCTGTGTACATAATCAGTCACATTACTGAGGTACCTGCTCTGTAATTTTTCAAAGTGATAAAAGTGTACTGCAACTGATTATGACTTTTGGAGGAAGTGGAATACTGGAATAATACACACTCACGGATTACAGCATGATACAGATTGGTTCTTGTAAATTACTCCTTTACAGGCTGCATAGAAAGGCAAAGTGGCTCTAGCAGTTCAGTCAATTTTATAAAGAAAGAGCAGAAAAAAACAAACCCAAACACCACCACAACAAATCAAATGCTGAGAATCACCTATTGGGAAAGCTCCAAGTAGAGCACACGGATGTAAATCTCAGGTCTGGTCTTTTCAGAAGGAGTGAATTAGAAACAGCAGGCAAGAGCCTTGTGCAATTCAGTACCTGATTTTGCAATGTCTTGTAGCAAGGTGGATTTTATCTGTAATTGCAAAGCAGACTTGCAGTCCCACAAGGAGAGCACAAAAGCTAGCTCTAGGGCATCAGGCCAGACAAAGGTAGAGTTTATCACAGACCCAGCGCCATCGGGCACACACAGGCAGTGCAAGTAGGACCTCTGCACGTTGATTATAGACCTCTTTCTTGTCTTGTGGGTGATTTTTTCTATAAAGCACTGCCAGGAGGTCTACTTGTGGATTTACTCAAAATCTTGGAAAACAGAAACCTTAAAAACAAATATTTTGGTGTAATAGTTGGACTGTCTAGAACAGTTTGCAAACAGCTCAGCTACGATAAGGGACAGAAAACTGTAGCTGAAAACCATCCACACCTGCTACCATGAGCAGGTTGACACTCTCTGCACATTTTTAAATGGAGTGTATCTGCTATGTGTGCTAACACATGCAATATGCTCAACTAGTCAGAGTCTGACATACAGGAATCTGCATTCTCACCAAAGGCAAAGAGGAGAGTACAGGAAACAATGCAAATATTTTCCGGAACATGCAGAACGAAACAGTAATTTATTCTACACAAACTCCTAGCTCTGAATTTCAGTAATGGAAAGGTCACCTAGTCCATTTCCCCACCTATAGCTGGTCTACATCCGACTTCCCTGACAGAAACTAACCTAGGCATTCCTAAAGACTTCCACAGATCAATATTCTGTCTGCCCAAGCAATCGATTCAGTGCTTCAATATTCTTGCAGTTAGGAAGTTTTCCCCTTCCTCTTAACAGCTTTTCCTGCAATTTAAATCTTTTACTTGTTGCCCTTGTCCCATGGATAACACAGGGGTCATTACAAGCAAGTCAGCAGTATCCAAAATTTGTCATCATTTCCCTCTACTCAGTCAGGCAGACCATTAAGGTGTACACTGGAAAGAGGCAGACACGATGTGTGTGTCAGTTTGAAAATGAACTACTGATAATTACTCTCTAAGTACAGTCACTGAATTATTGCACATAGCCAGATCAGTTTTACCTTGCACACAGCCTGTTTGAGTCTCATCTAAGCATCAAGGCCTTCCTGGATTCAAATCTGACATTTATGGTTATCCCTTACCCACAAATACCATCACTCTTAGAAAAAGCATCTAGATTAGGTTTGCCAAAATGAAACCATGTCACACCACGCTCATTGTTTTTCAGCTCTGCTACCTTCCAGCTGCTTGCACACAGTTTGATGATCTGTTCTGGCATTTTTTATTTCAATTGACACTTCTAATTCCCCAATGCCTGATTGTCTCTTTTTAAAGAAAGGCACTAAATAGAAATCTTTGTCTTTCAAGTCTGAACTTTCAGCCAGGCTGATAAAGATAACCTGTCCTTTGAAGATAATCAGTACAGTTCATAGGCTGAACAGTTTGACAACATCTCACCTATTTATGTTTTGGGTTGTCTTGTCTGGGCTATGTTTTTCTGTAATCTCATTTCTTGGTTGCTACTTTTAATTATGTTAGCTGACTGCAAAATGACTGCTTTAAGAATACAGATTCACAGATCGCACTCGGTTGGGTTAGAATGGACCCTCAAAAGACATCTTGCCCAGCCCTCTGCAGTAAGCAGGGGCACCTCCAACTATAAAGAAAGCTGCCCAGGGCCACACAGAGCCTGATCTTGAAAGTCTCCAGGGATGGGGCCTCAACCACATCCCCGAACAAACTGTTCCATTATTTCACCACTCTCTCTGTAAAGAGCTTTTTCATTATGCCAAACCTAAGACTCTCTCCTTCAGTCTCAAACCATTGCCCCTCATCCTGTCACTACAAGCCCTTCTAAACAGTCCTTCTCCAGTCTTCCTGTAAGTTCCCCTTCAGATATTCAAGTGCAGCTATAAGGTTTCCCTGAAGCTTTCTCTTCTGAGGCTGAACAGTCCCGATTCTTCCAGCTTGTCTTCATATGAGAGGTGTTCCAGCCCTCTGATCATCTTTGTGGTCCTCCTCTTCTGGACCCACTCCAACAGTTCCATGTGTCTCCAGTGGTCTCCAGCTGGGCACAGTACTCCAGATGAGGTCTTAGCAGAGTAGAGTGGCAGTGTCACCTCTCTAACACAGGCAGTGCACATTGTAGCTTTCCCAGTGACACCAGTTTTCCCTCTCCAGTGAATAGCAGACCAGCACTTGGTGATGTTGCCTTCCTTCTGCCAATGCACATGCAGAATTATCTTATTGCCAAACACAACACACCTCTGAGGAAATACGAACAACCAGCCCTGAACCTTCAGTTCAGCCCTCATTTTCACACTACCCATTACTGCTTCCACATTCAGCAGCTGATCTACCTTCTTTCCACAGTCTTCCTCCTTTTAATGCTTAACATATGAACGATGAGGAGTTCAGTTTCACTAAGCTGGACATTTAATATACTGCTTTCAGACTTCTTTCTAATTCATTTCTTGCATTATACATCTCTTCATGCAATCTTACCCACAGATTATCTGAGGTCACCAGTATCTACAAGTCCAATGCTTCTCATTCATTCTTCCTCCTCATCTTTAAGATCATTTTATAGTCACTATCTCCTAAAGTTGCCAATCTTTTCCTCAGATTTCTCCCCATTTGACTGAAGTAAATTTATGTCTTCGCACAAGCTATTTTCTCCTCGTTGACATTAGAAATATGGTGACTGACAGACTCCCGCTCCTATCATGCTCTCCCAGCTGATATTTATCTCTTGTCATTCAAATTTTTCAGCTATGTAAAACATTACTGTCCAAATCTTATGTTTTAGGTAAGTTCATGTGATATATTCAGCTTTGTTTACCTGATCTTGCTGGCTTGATAGAGTGGGATCACAGGACATTAGGGGCTGGAAGTGACCTCCATAGATTATCGAGTCTAACCCCCAAAATATTTGTATTTTAGTGAAGTTATGATTTAGAGAATCTCTCCTAGTTACTGACAACTATTTTGCTCTGCCAAAGCAGGTAAACTTTTATATACACAATGGTCTAATGGGGGAGGTGGTAGGTGCATAGAAGATAACACTTCCACCAAGCAGATATCAGACATAAAACTATCACCACATGTAGTGCAGCACTTTTATTCATGGATGTTTCAGTGGCTTTGAGTTACTCTAGGATTACAAGCAAGTTGTGCTGGGGGAAGTATAGGCTGGGTGTTAGGAGGAAGTTCTTCCCAGAGAGAGTGATTTGCCATTGGAATGGGCTGCCCAGGGAGGTGGTGGAGTCACCGTCCCTGGGGGTGTTCAGGAAAAGACTGGATGAGGCACTTAGTGCTATGGTCTAGCTGACTGGATGATCCTGGAGGTCTCTTCCAATCTAGTTGATTCTATGATATACAAAGCACTTCCTAAACAACCTACTTTATTTTTTTTAAACATACCAGTCACACAAGTTATCCTGACAGACCATTTAGAGCATTTAAATCAAGCCTGACTTTGTACTAATATTTCCAGTTCTGCCTGTTCATTCCATACCTTTTCTTTCATTAGACACCTAAGGCGTTTGATCCCTGCCTCACTTATCTTCCTTGTTGTCTGTCTCATGACCCTATATGAGCAACCCTATTACCTCTCCTCCTCCACCCCCAGCTTTTGAGCTGTTGTCTAAGTTGCTGTTATTTATATTTACCCCTGAGACTTGCCATCCACAAGATGTTGTTTAAAAGCCCTCTTTCATTAGGTTCTAAACATGCTACTTTTCTCTGTATTAAGCACCAGTTAATTTCTCTTTGTTTCTCTGTAATTCAATCTGTCATTTTAAGAAAGAAAGAAGGTAAAAAAAGAAAGCATACTTCAAATGAAATGCACGAGCATCAAATCCCACTCACTGAAAACTATTTAGTTGAAATGAGAAAAATGCCCACACTATACCTTACAGTCCCTGCCTGTAAAGTTAGGGATAATAACTGACCTTGTAAATACTCAGAAGTCTGTGGTTGAAAGGCAACATGTAAGAGTGGGGTACCACAATAAGAAAACTAACAAGTTTATATATGCAACACAATGCATTAAAACTACAAAGTTAGTTTTAAATCACTCATGAAACCAAAGGGTGAGAGAAGTGCAAGATATAGTTCTTTCAGCTTGCTTTATTAACTGCTTGGTACTTTAGCCATATAAAAATTAACTCCTGTTGAACAAAAATGTATCTTCTTCTACGGGCACTGTTATCTGAACACACTGATACACAACTGACTCAAAATTCTTCTAAGCTTTGCAGGCATCTGAATTTATTGGTATCATTTTCTGTTTTGGAGACAAAATCCATTTCTTTCTGCTGTCTGGATTTATGCAGAGCATAAACACAACTGAAGAAACAGATATTGCTTTCCATGTGTATGATTGGATTTGTGGACATGAAAAACACAAGCCACAAAGAAAAAAAGCAGCAGCAAAAAGCCAACTTGTCTGAGAGAGGTAAAAAACTGCACCGAATGCATTCAAGTGTCAGGCTATATTCTAGTTTACTGTCCAGCTAGCCCTAGGTGCCATTCCATGACTGTAAAAGAGACAACAGCATAATGTGCATGAAACAAAAACTGTCACCATTACTACTGCAGTTTGGTCTGACAGTCCCCAAATCAACTGTATTTTCCCCATAGATTCAATTCCAAGCGAACAAAACAAAACAACTCATCGCTGTCTGGCAAGCACAAAGAAGAGGTGCTGCAGTGGCTATTTCAGCAGTGAGGTGCTTCTTCAGAACAAGGGGTTCTTGAATTGCCTGCCTGGAGAAACCAGGATAAACACCACATTTTGAAAAGGACCATTCCCTGAGTTGCTCCATACCTGCCTTTCTTGTATCTTATGCATCATCATAAAGCACTCCACATTTCTACTTCTGAACTGCTTGTAGGATTTATACTCTCCAACCTCAATTGCAGAAAATCCTCAGCACCAATGCCAGCTGAAAAGTTGTTAACATTTCACCTTACTAGTCAAGCTCTTAAGATGGGTTTCCTCCTATGTTTGCCACGTATCTTTTCCCACCTTATTTCCACAAGGGACTATCCCACCCTTTAGTTACACTGTCTTAGTTGAAGAGGTAACAGATGGAGCAGCTTTCATGTGTCCCACTCAGAATTATTCTCCCATACTGCCCACAGTAGAATCCACAGCATACATTACTCATGCACCATTCTGGATCCACATTAACTGCCTTGTGGTTTGGTTTTTTTCCTTCCCCAGCCCCAAACAGACAGAGTTTTTCCTCAGTCTGTCTATACTTCTCCTACTGATTCTTTCTGTATCTTCTCTGTAATTCACTTCAAAACAAAACCAGCGTTAGGTTAGCATCATGTGAACCTGATTCGATTATCTTACAGCAGTGATGTATTTAGCTTCAGAATTGATTCTATAGCTTTATATTTACCAAGACCTAATTTTTGCCTTAACTACAATAGAACAAGTGACAGAAACAACATCCTCTTTTTCTTTTCCCTCCCACAAGAGTTTAGACTCAAAATGTTTACTGTGAATAACAACTTTTTCATAACTGAAAACAGAAAATACGAAGGAAAAGAATTATAGCTGAAGCAATGAAAAAAATAAAATCAAACCTTCTAGGAATGTTCAGTAGCTGCTACAAGTCCAGGGAGAAAAAAAATAACTATTTTCTTCCCTTTTATAAGAGAAAGTAGTGGAATTAAGCAGAAGCAAAGAAATTGCCAACACTCCCCAGTATAAAATAAGGCAACTGAAACCAAACTGGTACATACAACTGTAAATGGTATGTAGTAAACGCTTGGACATTTCCCCAAAGCATTTCTAGACCAGTCAAAAATCAAAGTGTTGGTGCCCTATACCTCAGTGCAGAGAGGAAACCTAACAGAATGTTCTTCTTTCTTAAGAAGAATGCTGCACTGCTGACTACTTAGTATCACAGTCTCACAGTATCATCAGGGTTGGAAGAGACCTCACAGATCATCAAGTCCAACCCTTCACCACAGAGCTCAAGGCTAGACCATGGCACCAAGTGCCACGTCCAACCTTGCCTTGAACAGCTCCAGGGACGGCGACTCCACCACCTCCCTGGGCAGCCCATTCCAGTGTCCAATGACTCTCTCAGTGAAGAACTTTCTCCTCACCTCAAGCCTAAACTTCCCCTGGCGTAGCCTGAGGCTGTGTCCTCTTGTTCTGGCACTGGCCACCTGAGCGAAGAGAGCAACCCCCCCGGCTACAACCACCCCTCAGAGTTGCTACTCCCTTGCTAAGCTAGGGTAACTTAAAATCATATAGAAGACAATTTCTCTTACTGTGGATCAGTTGAACTTTACCTATAGTCAGCTTTTCTTCAATGGCCTGTTGAACTTCATGAAAGCACAGAAAAAAGATACAGTGACTATATCTAGTTCTCCTGCAGTGATGGTGAGCATATGTAGTTCAATTAAGAATTGCTAATTGATTTAAGATGGAAATCATGCTGTAATCTTAACAGCTTCTCCTCATGAGGTTCATTCATATCTGCCCATTACCGTCATCTCTACACTGCTGGTATTTTCCTTAACCAACTTAGAGCTTCTGAACAGTTCAATTTCTTCCAGGACAACACCACGATTCTTCAGATAACCTTATCTAAAAGGCTGCCATTCCTCATTCTTCTTAATCTCTTCCATTTACTAAGGTATCATGGAACTTTAGCATGTGAGCTTGCAGCTGTGTAGCCAGATGCTCATCTCCCCTTCTTCACCCACACACCAGTATTATCAACTCTTATTAGTATGTGACAAAGGAAAAATAAAACAACTAAGGAAAAGATATTGTTAATTGGCCACAGACCAGAAGTGTGACATTATCCTTGATTCTCATTCTTCCTCCAACTCCTAACAATTTAAACAGCAGCACTGAAATCTGGAGGAAAGAGTTGTGATTGCAAAGACTTTTTGGTCCTTGCTTTGTGCGAAGGTATCCACAAACAGGCAACATGGAGAGGACTTGGACTGCAGTTGTTCTGCCCCTTTCACTTGGTCAGCCACGTGAACTTCTCTGCTTGTCACCTTTTCTTGGGCTGACTTCTGGCTCTTCTTTCCTGTTATTCCATCACATTTTTACGTCAAGTGCACCACGAACCTGCCTATGTTCCCTGCAGCATCTCCTCTGCAGAACCTCTGAACACCTACATACAACTGAACCCTTACTTCAACATGATTATTTCCTTAATTTTATTTTCATCTCACTTCCTAATTATTTCTTTTCAGTCATTAAATGTTTCTGCATTAACTACATAAAACATTCCTGCTCCCGGACAAAGACAGAATATTTCTCACCATTCCCAGTGTGTTGTACACATCATGACACCAAAGCAACTGAAATTGCACTAACACTTTCAGGAGGTGATATTTCAACATATTTCCCACTATATTAGACACACAAAGTCTTTTCTACTTCACAATCCACCAAACCCTTTTCATTTTTTTCCCATTAAAAAGGAAGAAAAGGCACTTAAAACCTTGCACAAGCTATGAACGTGTGCATAGAAAACTGGAAGCAAGGGAAATAATTAACAAGTGAGAACTGCTATGAAAGTCCATCTAACTAAAACAGCTTACAGGAAAACCTGTAAGGTTTAAGACTAAGCCACATAGATTAAAGGCAAAATGTTAATGCCTATACAAGTAGGAGACAAAAAGGTCTATGTAAGTTGTCATTATTAAAATGCCTTAGGAAAACTTTCTTATGGTAATTTAAACTGAAAAGGTTAAAACCTTACATGGTATTATGTTCAGTCTGTATGCAGTGCTTCCATACAATGAAAGAACATGCAACTTGCTCTTGCAGAAACACTAACTTGTTGCTATGTGACCCATTAACTCCACAGATTGAAGGGAAAAGCCTAAAGAGAAACATGCCACAAAGTTCTTAAGCTTCAGGCAATGCTTAACTTTCTAATAGCCTAGAGAACACCAGAACACAACACTTTCTATGAAACTCAGTATCAGTTTGAAGTCTAAAGCATCAGTTACACCTTACACATAACCAGTAGGAACTAGAAGCTCCAGCAGAATCAAGAAGCTCTCACAAGAGAGAGTTTATGGAATACGAATTTACCTTCACTTCCACTGAGCTGGAAACACAAGCCAAGTTGGCAGATTCTGTTCAACCTTTGTATGTGCTCTTACAGAAGTAACTTTCCCATCTCACCCACGGTAGGATTTTTAGTTGGCATCCTGCCTCTATCATTTCTGACTATAAAGTACAGCTTGTTGCTGAATAATTAAAATGTAGACAAACACTGTATTTCCTGCAAGTCTCTATGACCTACAAGACAAATATGTAAATACTTAGAAATTAACACTCACTCCAGACAAAAGTGAAAGTCAGCACAGAAACTGTACTCATAATTACTTGCACTGCTGTGACTAGTAAGCCACACTGAAGACAAGCAGCATTTTATCACACATTTAGCATTAATATTGTAGTTTGCATCTTCACAGTACATCACCACATGGGAGCCACTATAAATGTTCAGTGCAATACATTTTTTACGCTGTTCCTTCCATCTTTGACACAGACAGTCTTGTTCACCATTTTTCTTCATTAGATCTCAAAAAGATATTTTGATCTTGCAGAAACCAGCTTACATGGAGCTGCTTGCTATAAAGAGTCCTAAAAGGTTCTGTGCTGTGAAGTCTGTCTGCTATTTTTAATATTTTATGTCTCTTGCCACACTATCACTAAGCCTCCACAGTAGGAAGATCAATTTACTGGTGAGCTAAAGACTGTAAAACTCTCCAGTCTTTCTGATAAAATCCATAGGAGTGACCTCCTTTAGATTAAAAAGCAACTCAGCTGATTGATGTTGAAGACAGATTATTTTTTGATGTAATTTTTCCTCACCAGAAATAAGATACTAAAACCAAACTATAATTATTCCATGACTGAGTGCACGGTGCTTTCGATGGTAAAGCGACACAGAATCATACAATCAACCACTCTGGAGGAGACCTCCAAGATCATTCACTCCAACCTATCAACCAGCCCTGTCCAATCCACTGGACCATGGCACTAAGTGCCTCATCCAGTCTTTTCTTGAACACCTCCAGGGACAGCAACTCCACCACCTGCCTGGGCAGCCCATTCCAATGGCAAACCACTCTCTCTGTGAAGAGCTTCTTCCTAACATCCACTCTATACCTCCCCTGGCACCTTACATTTTAGCATGACTGTGTTTGACAGCTATCTCAAAAAGCAGAGGGACTTCAATCCTTTCATGAAATCCTTAAATCACACAAAATTGAGAGCTTCTCATTCCAACACTCAGCTTCAGTGGAATCTTCAAATGAGACTAGAAACAGGTAGAAGACTACATGGGAGAAACCAAGGAGAGCCTCCCTTGGCAGAGCACTCCTTGCACTGTCCCTTTGGCACGCCGCAGGTGCTGAGATCTTGAATAACCCAATGATGCACTAAAGGATGTCTACAAAAAGGTACCTAACACAAAACATCTTGCTTAATTTTAACTGAAAACAGCTGTGTCTTTTACCAAAAGCAGAATTCAGGCTTTTACCAGATCAAGCTCTTCTGGGCTGAGTTTCAACTAGGTTATAAGCAAGCATAAGGGAAATACACAGGAATGGACAAAAACCTGGGAAATCACACTGCACATTTACACATCCAAAATGTTGCTAAGAAAAATTCCCTTTGGATACAGAAAATTTTATTAAACTAAGGGATTTGTTTAATGCCACATTCTTAGGTGTGACCTCTGAGAAAAGACTAACAAGTTGGAATTATTTAAAGATGAAAGAGAATTCGAATATGTAAAAGGCTGCCACAAAAAGGGAAGAAGAATCTATTCTCCTTGGTCTCTGGAGAGCACCCTAAGTAGTAACAAGCTTAGAAGGAAAAAAGAATAAAAACAACCCTTAGGTTAGAGAGATGATTTCTCTTTCTGGTAAGACTTCTGAAGAACAAGAGCAGATCCTGCATCTGGGTTGAGGCAATCCCAAGCACAAATCCAGGCTGGGCAGTGACTGGTTGGAGAGCAGCCCTGAGGAGAGGGACTTGGGGGTGCTGGCGGATAAGAAGCTCAACACAAAACCAGCAGTGTGCACTTGCAGCCCAGAAAGCCAACCAGAGCCTGGGCTGCATAAGGAGAAGTGAGGCCAGCAGGAAGAGGGAGGCAATTCTCCCCCTCTACTCTGCTCTGCTGAGACCCCACCTGGAGTACTGCACCCAGTTCTGGAGCCCCTATTACAAGAGGGATGTAGAGATGCTGGATCATGTCCAGAGAAGAGCCATGGGGATGATCAGAGGGCTGGAGCAGCTCTGCTATGAGGACAAACTGAAAGAGTTGGGGCTGTTCAGTCTGGAGAAGAGGAGGCGCCGAGGTGACCTTATTGTGGCCTTCCAGTATCTGAAGACGGCATACAAAAACGCTGGGGAAGGACTTTCTAGGCTATCAGGTACTGACAGGGCCAGGAGGAATGGAGCAAAGCTGGAGGTGGGTAGGTTCACACTGGATGTGAGGAGGAAGTTCCTCACCATGAGAGTGGCAAGACCCTGGAATGGCTTGCCCAGGGAGGTAGCTGAGGTCCCATCCCTGGAGGTGTTTAAGGCCAGGCTGGATGAGGCTGTGGCCAGCCTGATCTAGTGTGAGGTGTTCCTGCCCATGGCAGGGGGTTTGGAACTAGATGATCCTTGTGGTCGCTTCCAACCTTGACTGATTCTGTGATTCTGAGATAAAGCATCTCTCAGAAGCTTGCTTTCTTCTGCTTGGGGAAGAAGATGGTGGGCTTGATTTTCTGAGGTCCCCTTGCAACTTCCTCTCATGAGGTTCAAGTCAAGTCACTTGCACGTCTGAACGTTGCGCCTGGTAAACGAATAAACACACTGGAAATTTAACAACCTTCTTCTATAAAGGGTCTTGTAAATTAATTCATTATGCATTCAGATCTTTCCTCGCATGGAACAGGATACAGTTAGTCCTTGGCTTTGTTTCTAGCATTTATAGCTCTACAAAATTAGAGTCTGACATGATCTATGATCACATCCTTCTTGTACCTGTTGCAAAGTTAGAGCTACCAAGACTATACTGGAGCTACAGAAGCAGAGGACAAGGCTGTGTAGCAAGCCCTTTCCAGAAGAGAGGAGAAGATAAAACACATAGATAACTTCCAGTCTTTGAGACTTGGGTGAGAAAAGTCAAGACATTTCTTTCCTGTTAAAAGATTCATACCAAATTACTAATGTCTCACAGAATAAATTGATGGAAATCTCAGCAGCTTTCAAGTTTCCAGCAGCCCAAGCTCAGGCATCTTTGTTTCTCATATGCCGTTTCTTAGTGTATCTTTTACTTCAGTTCTTCCTAAGCTTATGGTCAAAACAGACTTTTACTAAACGTATTTCACTTAAAATAAGAGAGAGAATACAACACACTACAACATAGAATCATAGAATGGTTTAGGTTGGAAGGGATCTCAAGGATCATCCAGCTCCAACCCCCCACCATAGGCAGGGACACCTCCCACTAGAGCAGGCTGCTCAAGGCCTCATCCAGCCTGCCCTTAAACACCTCCAGGGAGGAAGCATCCACAACCTCCCTGGGCAGCCCGTTCCAGTGCCTTACCACCCTCACTGTAAACAACTTCCTCCTAACATCCAGTCGGAATCTCCCCTCTTCCAGCTTAAACCCATTCCCCCTCGTCCTAACATTACTAGACATCACCCCTCCAAAGCAAAATTAACACTGCTTATTTTCACAGCAGTCATGGAAACCTGGGGGCTGCAAACAGCAGCAGAAACACGCTCTGTAGGTTACTCACTAGGAAGGAAAACTCATTTTGTAGGGTAAAGAATCAAAAACTAACTCCATGAAAGTCAGGACACTCTAATTAATATCTGGCCTCAGTCCTGAAAGTCAATTTGAAGCTTTCTGTTAGCCAAAGACAATGCAAATGTAAACAGCTAAAAGAGAAAAAAAGAGATAAAGAACTAAGGAGGAGCTGAACTACTACACACTTGAGTTTCTGCAATTAAGAATAAACTACTCCAAACAATGAAAAGCTCACTAATTAGTTGTTCAATAAAGCCTACACGATCCATGATGATTTTAATTCTATTACTGGCTTCAGAGATCGCACAAGGAGTTCTAAAAAGAGCAGCTTCTTCACACTTCATCTGTTATTGCATACAACTCAATTTCCAAACCTGTTCCTTCATCTATGCTAAACAAGTGGCAAGAAATCTGGCATTTCAGTACTGCAGATTTCAAGCTCTCCAGCAGCAGTCACAGAACATTCTCTGAACAAACTCCTATGTTCCCACATTGTCCAACAAATGATTCAGAGACTGAAACAAAACTTCATTTCCCCTTATCATTCAGGTAAGGATGAGAGCTCTCTCAGGCACCTGAATTTTGCAACTTTTTGATGACACCCTACTCTTAAGGGAAACAGGGAAGCGAAACAATTCCAGAAAACCAAAAAGCACAGAAAGCAACATAGTGAAGGGCCAGGGCAGTGGAGGAAATGACTGTTAGCACTGGTTTCCAGTCCTTATGTTTTCACTCTGAATTCTGTTGCTTTATGAGTTTTCCATCACATTGCCAAACATGAAACACCAGAGGCTGGATCCTCTGGAGTGAAAGTAATTTCACATAGATAACAGCTATTGGCACAAGATTTGTTGTATTTTAATGCTGTCCAAACAAATCACAGTATCACAGTATCATCAGGGTTGGAAGAGACCTCACAGATCATCAAGTCCAACCCTTCACCACGGAGCTCAAGGCTAGACCATGGCACCAAGTGCCACGTCCAACCTTGCCTTGAACAGCTCCAGGGACGGTGACTCCACCACCTCCCTGGGCAGCCCATTCCAGTGGCCAATGACTCTCTCAGTGAAGAACTTTCTCCTCACCTCAAGCCTAAACTTCCCCTGGCGTAGCCTGAGGCTGTGTCCTCTCGTTCTGGTGCTGGCCACCTGAGAGAAGAGAGCAACCTCCCCCTGGCCACAACCACCCCTCAGGTAGTTGTAGACAGCAATAAGGTCACCCCTGAGCCTCCTCTTCTCCAGGCTAAACAATCCCAGCTCCCTCAGCCTCTCCTCGTAGGGCTGTGCTCGAGGCCTCTCACCAGCCTCGTCGTCCTTCTCTGGACACGTTCAAACATCTCAATGTCCCTTCTAAACTGGGGGGCCCAGAACTGAACACAGTACTCAAGGTGTGGTCTAAACAGTGCAGAGTACAGGGGCAGAATGACCTCCCTGCTCCTGCTGGCAGGGAGCAGCACCAGCCCCCCCCAGGACTTCCCCCCCTGAGCCTCCTCTTCTCCAGGCCAAATGATTCATACAAGAGAGAACACAGACCCCTCAGCAGTCAGCATAAAACCTTACATGACCCCTCTCACATTTCTCACAATCAAGTTTACAGATCTAGTTTAGAGGCCTATAAAACTACTTTACTTTTTACACCACTTAACATTATTGGTTGCGCTTCATTACAACATATATCTGCTGTTCGTGCCAGAGTATAGGAACTATACCTGTAGTGGTTTGGGTGTTATACCCACACACACACACACACACTTTAGACTAATCACCCAGACTAGACTCAGCTGGCTCTGGAAATATGAATGAAGCTTATGTTTACAGCTAGCACAATATACAAGCAGACATTTACACTATATACAGAAATATACAAGGTAAAAAAGTAATACAGAAACACAACTCCCCTCCCAGAAACCTGAGTGCCCAGGAGGGGCTCTCTACCACCACTTCACCCTCTCCCTACCACTCTCAACCTCACCCCAGTCCCAAGAAAGAATAGAGGTTCGGCCAGGGGGGGTTAGGAAGCAAAGTGGATTAGTCCAAAATGGAGGGTGAGGTTAGAGTAAGATGCAGCTCAGCCAGCAGCCCAAGTGAGAGACTCCCTTATCTACGTTTTGCTTTTATTCTTCTACATCTCAGCAAGCCTATGATGGAAGTAGACATCACCACTGTTTTCCTTTCACAGCCTGTAATCCAGTTCTTCTCACCAATATATTCTAGCCAGCTCCAAACTAGCACAATCCACCCATGTCTACTACCACAGATAGCACTAGGGTGTGGAGAAGCAGCAATAGCCAACAATTCTTTACTGCTATTACTTCAAAATTTTAGGTTGATGCTTCTCATCACTTGCCCATCTTAGTTAACTCTGAGGTTTCCCTCTATAAATAGGGTTAGCACACATCAGGAATTAGGAAAAGAAAGCTGTGATTCTCTGGAAACCTGCAAAAAGAACCATGACAATGAGTTCAGCACCAATGTGCATATACTTGCTGCTCCACTTCCACCTCAAATCTGAATGACAGGGCCTTTCCCTTCCACTGAAGACAGCTCTCTGCTCCAGGACTGTGTGACAAGTGCCCTGGAAGCAGTGCTGTAAGGAGCAGTTCTCTCCGCTGTCAGTGCAACAACAAATGCTCCTTAAACACATTTGTATAGATCAACCCTTCCAGCTCTTCAGACCTACCCATGCCTGAAATAATTTTTAGGGCACATTAAATAATTAGTAACATTAAGAAAGCTTTAACTCTCTGGGTCATCACTTGCATGTGGATCACTGTGACCATCAGCATTGCTGAAAACTCATTTGAAAACCATTTCAGATGAAGATTCACTAATTTACTCATGAACCTTATACTGATCTTGAAGTGGCATGCCACAAAGCATCAGAAAGTTTTCCTTTCTTACTATTTGTAGGGCAGTTAACAAAAATAAAATGGTGTAATCTTGTTCAGCTCTCCTAAAGAGAAGTCCTACCATTTTAGGCCAGGAGCATACTAAGATTCACTAATTTACTCATGAACCTCATACTGATCTTGAAGTGGCATGCCACAAAGCATCAGAAAGTTTTCCTTTCTTACTATTTGTAGGGCAGTTAACAAAAATAAAATGGTGTAATCTTGTTCAGCTCTCCTAAAGAGAAGTCCTACCATTTTAGGCCAGGAGCATACAGCTGTGTCTGGAGCAGACATATGAAGCAGAACAAAAATGTGACAGCGTCTTTGAGGAAACATCTACTGAATCAATTAAAATAAAGGGGGGGGGGAAAACACCACACAAGACAAAACCCTAATGGAGCACTGAGACAAGAGCTCTGTGCTGTTTCAGTGCCTTCACACGATGTGAAAGGCAATCAGCTGACAAGTCTTTCTAGAACTAATTTCACATTACAACTCTCCCTGAACAGACAGCATAAACACACCAGACCAGAACACTGAAGGGCTCAGTCTCAGACATTATGAAAAACAGTAACTTCTTAAGCATTTCTTGTATGTTTTATACATTAAAAAAAAGGTTCAATTAACAAATGATTGAGGTACTTGATGGTGGGAAGAGGATGGCCAAGTTGCTACTTTGTGGACAATAACTGCATCGCACAAGCAAGAGAACAAGCTCATGGTGCTGCTGTCAACAGCCACCTCCTGGTCCCCTGCCACAGTGCTGAAAACTTGTATTTCCAGTACAGCACCTTGTCTCCAACACCTCATCTCCCTTAAATCTGAAATACGAGAAGGAAGAGTATTTACCACAGCTGCTTTGGAAAGGAGAGCAGGGTAGGTGGGCAGAAAGGGAATAGATGAAGCCAAAAAAAACCCTCCTGCTTGACTGAAGCTGTTGTACTACAGCCTAAGTATTTTGAGTGCAGTAATAGAAGAGTTGGGTCATATTCTACTTTTGCAGAACAAACCTAAGAACCCTGTATATCGACCTAAATACTCAAACATCACAGAAAAGTGGTCTTCCTTAAAAGCTGATTCCGACTGACAAACATCTTTAACATTTCTGTACTGTACTTTGTCTAAAGACATTTACCTAACTCCTGTCCTTCGCAGTAAGAAGGATTCCAGCTCCTGAAAGCACCTGCCTCTACTCAAGTAAGATTTCCTTCTAATAGTCTTTCAAACATAAACAGGCTCTTGCTCACCAGATTAATCTACTTCCATAATTCTACAAGACTGCCTAAAGCTAGATGGCCAGTCTGCTCTTCCATTTAGAGACACTTAATTTCACCCAGTTTTCAGTCATTAGAAATTGAGAGGGCTTAATACTTCTGAAGTTGGCCCTTCAATAGCTGCTAGCAACAAACAAAAAACATCTAGAATTTGCCTTGGTTTAGGCTACTTGTTTTAAGATACAACCCTGAGAACAATGTAGGCATGCATCCTGTTTATTCAGCGGACAAGGACATAACAACTATTAGAACTGGAAGGCTCTTTTCCACCACCATGACAATATGAGCAAGCACTACCTTTTACCCTCAGTACTTGTTTACCCAGCCTTAGTAGTCAGGAAAGAAACTAAAAAGGAAAAAAAAAAAAAAAGAGACAGGATTTTGTTTTTATACTGCAAACACCATCCAGTAAACCCTGAAGCACCAAAAAAGCGACATCGCTACACAATACCAAAGACCTTCAGTTTAACTAATATTCCAGTGCAGTGTTATACTGGCAACACAATTAATTGAAGCTCTGTTACTACAGCCATGCCTTATCCTTTCTGAATTTTCCTTCATTGGGGCCCAAAGGAATGAAGAGTGACAGACACTCAAAGTAACACATTGTTCCAAGTGGTTTATGGCCACAGACTCTTGCATACACATCAGCATCCTTACAGAAAGGCAAGTCCTTAGTGACACTGAGGTTTTGAAACCTCACTGAGGTAGTGAAACTTTGGTTTGTTAGGGCAAACTAACTAAAACACTAGGTACTTTCCTTCAGTTTATCTAGCTCACTAACCTTCTAAGGGGTAGGGTGAACCCTCTTGATACATTTCTCATCCACCACTTTGGAGAACTTATAAAAGCAGCAGCAAAAAAGATTTAATATAATCTGTGTATAACGTGAGAAGCAACATAAAGAGTTAATTGACATTTTCCTAGCATATATTTTTAGACAAACATAAAACTGATGTGCTGGACCAGACCCAGAGATCCATTAGTCCAGATTCCTCTTACAGCACAATATTGGAAGCTTCTCTATTTCAAGTCTATGAAGGACAACTGCCCTACCTCTGTGACACAGGAAGGCCACTAAATTTGCGATCTTCCACTCTGAAGTCAATTAAAGTCCTTCCAAAACGTTGGTTACAACTGAGGGTATTAATATAAAAATGGAAATAAATTCACTGTTTGCTTTTTAAACTAAATTATTTGTGTCAGCTATAAGAACAAACTCAGTTTTTTTCCATGGTAGATGCTCAAGCTCTGACAGAGATAACAAGCCACCCAACAAACATGTTTTAAACCATCTGCATAGTAGATTGTTTGGAAGGAAGACCTAAAGAAAAGTCATCATTAACTGCCTTTTTTTTTTTTTTCCACACAGTTTGGTTTGCTTTTACCTTTTAAATGCTTCGGCAGGGTTCCTCTCACACTCCCCAGGTTGCAAGAGACTTTGAATAGCAGGATCTCTTAGTTTGTCCTCATATCCCTGGATCAGTCCACTGCGGCAGATCTGTGCAACTAAACCTCTAATGAACCCTCCAACACACAGTGTGTCAGAGTCTTGGGCCCTGCAGAAATGGAAGGCTAGAGCCTGACGATGTAAGCCTCTTTGGAGGTTTGCAGGTGAGCTTGGCCACAGTAACTCAGTACAGAGGGCTGTCTTCCCACTGCCGGGCCCTCCTACCAACAATACACCCCAGGCAGCTCCTTTTCCAGAGAGAACACCAGTATTATTCCCAGAATTCACTACAAGAGATGGTTTGTTGGCAGCACTATTGCTGCAGTTAGCTTTCTCCTGGAGGCAGTGCTGAAGCTTGTGGAAAACCCACTCCCTACAGTAAAACTGCTTTCCTTGCAGCAAGCTGGTTTGAGCCATTTTAGAAAGCTTCTCCTTTTGGATTTGTCATAAGCAGCAGTAACACCTTCAGCATCTCAGGGTGGGGGGATATGCAGTCATCTTGCGCTGAAAGATCTTCTGCGTGGAACTTGACAGAGGTTGTGGTAATCAGTTAACCTGCCCCTTAAAACTTAACAGCCTCTCCCCAGGAAGGGTGTCACTCCATTTGTGTGCTTTATTACCATCAGCATAACACAATCACAGTTCAGCTGACATCATGAAGTGGTGTCTGATACCAGCGCTCAACAATACTTCTCATATGGCTCAGAAGTCCACATAGCTCCATGGCTGCATCTGCAGTTTATGCAGTTGTGTGTGTTCCCAGTACGCAGGGGAGACAATACATCTGGAAAAACTGAGGCAAAGCCAACTTTTCAGTGTACACTACATGCCTTTCAACTCCAAGCATTAATCTCTCTGGATATACATCCAGAAAAAAGCAGTCCGTAATAAAATGTTCCTTCTGGGGACTGTGTTAGAGAAGGTGATTTTTCTTCAGAGTACTACACACACACCACAACCGTGGGTAAGTAACCACTTACTAAGAAACGGTCAGTTTGGACAGCAAGCTTTGCAGGCTTCATACATCTGGACAAGTGTCTGCGAAGTGCTTCAGATTATTGTTTCTTAAGCAGCAGGGACAACAGGAAAAGAAATAATGTTTGCAGCTTCTTATTTCAATACATTCGTGAGTGTCTTCCTTAGGAACTTGGATTCTCACTGAACCTGTTCTCAGGGATCTCAATCGCAAGATGTCAGAAGAGACAACATCTTCCCCTAGAGCTCTGAAATAAAGAAGACAGCACTTTTAACCCTACATGCAAGTCACATCTGAGTCAATTCCAAACGCAGACAACAAAGAGTAAAGCCGAGGGCTCTTACTCTATATTTTTGCATTGCTATTCATTAATCTAAAAAGCTGTTTTAAAGAAATCTGTTGTTACAAGGTATCATCAGCCACATATTAAAACAAATCCATGAACAGATATGACAGTGGCCTCAGAGCCACGGGAGCACCAAGTCTTACATTTTCTCCTAAGGAGAGATGAATATATATCCTTTCATCTTTCTAACAAGGTTTCATCATCGAATTCTGTCTTCACTCCCTTTTTTTCACACTGCTGGGTAGGGGCTGGTGGGTTTTTGAAGTTTATTTCAGAAGGGAGAGCTGCCCTCGGCTTTCCGCACACTTCTTTGTTCGCGATTCAGCGGCAGCGGGGCGCCAGCAGCCTCCCGGGTCCCGGTATAACACCGCCGCTGCCGCCTCGATGCCCTTGTCACCGCTCTGCGCCCCTCCGTGTCCCTGCCGGGTCATCCCAGTCTGTGTGTATGTGTCCCAGACAGACCCCTGTACTCCAGACTGGGCTTTAACGCCACGCTCCGGCTTCCTTCAGCCGGGGCACAGACACACAGAGACATAGCTCGAAAGTCACTTCGGCAGCGCCCGACCGTGTCCCTTAAAAAAAAAAACCCGAGTCAAGCGAGCAGCTGGGAAGCTCCCCCCTCCCCGCCCGCCCTTCATCTGCTCCTCACACCCCCGGCGCCGAGCACACCCTCCCTGTCCCCCGCTCCCCTCCCCCAGAGCACACACACACACACCCGGCTCGGCACAAAGATCCCGGGCACCCCGCCGCGGCACCCCGCTGCCAGCCCGCCGTCAGACAGCCCCTCCCTTCCCTCCCAACCCCGCGAACCGGTGTTAGGCTCCTAAGCAGCTCAGGCGGCAGGTACGGTACGGTACGGCACAGCCCGCCCCACCGCGAACCACCGCCCCACCAGGGACAGACGGACCCGCCGCCGCCGCCGCCACCCCAGCGGCCGGGCGAGCGGCCTCCCTACTACTGCTCGCTCACCTCTGCCGCCCGCCCCAGCAGCAGCTGCTGCTGCTCCTCCAGGCTTTCCCCGCAGCGGCGACGGCTGCGCCGCGCCGCGCCCCTTCCTCTTGCTCCAGGCCCCCGGGCTCCCGCCCTCCGGGCCGCCGCCGTGCCAGGGCCGCGGCCACCCCGGTCCACGGCTGCCTCAGCCCCTTTGGTTACTCTCCTCGGCGCCTCCTTGACCCTCCTCCGCCCAGCCCCGCCCGCCGCCCCGCCCCGGCCCGCCCACTCCAGCGCCTGCCCCGCCCTCTGCCTCTCCAGCGCGTGCGGGGGCGGGGGCAGAGGCAGATGCCGCTCGACATCTGGGGCGAACTAGCGCCGGGCGCACGAAGGCGACCGCCGCGGCCCCGCCGCCACTCGTCCGCCCCTCATCCGCGCGTTCGCCGTCGCCTCGGGGCTTTGTTCCCGTCTCCGTGGGCCGCCTGTTCGCGGTTCCTCAGCGGGACCCTCCCAGCGCGGCCCTGCAGGGGGCGGCAGCGGGGCTCCCTCAGGGCAGGGCCGCAGGGACCGCCCCGGGTGGTGCCGGGCCGCGGGAAGCCCAGTGCCGAGCCTGCGTGCGCGGTCTGTGCTGACCTGGCCCGGCGTTACCGCCAGAGCTGGGGAACTTGACCGGTACAGGTTCTGGTGTGGGAAGAAATAGCCCTTACGGCAGCCCCGGGACGTCTCACGTGTGAGCCCAACTCTGATGTAGGCACAACGTGCATGGATCCTTCAGTACAAGTCCTTACTTGATCCCTTTTTAACCAAAGACAGCCTTGTTCACTTTTTTACCGTTCTGCCACACCGTTGCCTCTCCACGTTGTGCCCTGAGCCGGCTCATTTCAGACAGAACTTAATTACGCAGATGGAGGATTTTTTAACCCACTCAGTTATGGTGATGCACAGAAGCAAACATTCTTGGAAGGCTTAGCTACAAGGCAGGGCCCTAACCCAGGCTGAGGGGCAGGGAGCAGCCCACACCCTTCCCTCACACCATACGAGTAGAGTGATCCTCAGGCATTACGGTTTGTAGCTTTCTGCAAACCGTTGTAAATGTGGGCCTTAATGTGGGAGAAAACAGCTAACGACTTGATCCTGGACACCTTTAGGAGGCCTCTGTGAAGCAAGTAAGGGAAAGGTTTCATTAACATTTTCTCCCCTCGGAGCTGCCAGGATTATTTATGGTAACGCACTTCTCTATTAACTGTTGGATCAAGGTCTTCATGATTACTGCTAAATGGTGCCTTTGTTTTAGCACGGCCCTGTATGGTTTGGTAGACCAGGTAATTAAAGTATTGTGGAGTACACCGTGAGTATATCAGTCTGATACAAGAGAGTGATTTAGGGCCTTTCCAGGAGCGTCTTGAGAGTCTTTGTAGCAGCAAAATGAAAAACCAAATAAATTCGGTTGGTATACTGGAGAGCTTAGAAAAACGAGTCTGCCTGCTTCTGAAAACCAGTAGAACGAGTTTGAAGAACCTTTGGAAGCAGCGAATTACAAATTTGCAAAGCAAGGGGGAGTGGGGGAGAAACAGAAATAAAATCTGGTGCAAAGCAAAAACTTGTACAGTGGTTTTATTTTAGGCACTCTTACTACATTTTGTTACTTGTGGGTTTTTTTTTCCCAACCATGCACTTTAGGCAAAGAGTCAGCTTGAGGTTTTCTTTTTTTCTTCCCTAGCTGTACCACCCTTCCACTTTGAAATGTTGTGGAAACACAAGACTTCCAAAAATGATGCTAATAAAAGTCCCAAGAAGAGGCTTTGAACCATGAACTCTTAAAAAAAAATTAGTCTTTCAAGAGTAAAGAAATAGAAATGGATAACATTTGGAGTGATGGAATTGCAGATCTTGTCAGCTAAGCTGGCTGGAGACAAAACAGAGCTTTACAGAGGGAAAGAAATAGTAAAAAGACCCACAAGGAATAATTGCAGATTCAACACCTTAATATTTGTGCCTAAGATCTGTCTCTTAAACTGTTGATGGAGGAAAAAAGTATATATAAATCAGACAATGGCAATACCCTGGGGAAAGTGCAGCTTTTCTTTTGCAAATTAAAACCCAATTCCCATGTCAGATTCCACAATATTGAATGTGAGTGTATTGCAGCAAGAGGAATAGTGGCATGGCTTAACTAAAATCAGAGATACTTGAAGGTAGTAATTGTAAAAAATACCAACTTTTCCACACTAATATAGAAATCCTACAGCTGATGACTTGGTTTTAGCATGGGACATAAAATAAGTGACCCCAGCAAAACTAACTTCTGAGTTCTTTGCCTGAGCAAAGCTTCTCTTCAGGATAGCACTCCTCAGGTTAGCTGTAGAAGTGGTGCTTGTGACAATGACAAGGGAGAGGAGAACAGAGAGTGGAATAGAAGTAGGGGAAAAAAAAACGTGGCAGGCCTACAGTATAATTCTACCCTTACCACTGATTGGATTTTTTAGTCTGTTACTCAAAAGAAGGCAAAAATATTGCAAAATCCAAAGTATCATCTGCACACTTCTTTTCCTCCGAAAATGTATGACTTAAAGGTGAAGATTGGTAGTTGCCTTGCACTGACTCTCCCAAATTGGTACTGGGAAGCAAAAGCATATAGACACTTTGGATGGCAAGGCCTAAAGAAAGTTCAAAGAGTTAAAGAGATGAGCTTGTCACGAAGAGGTGCAGCTGCTCAGGCTGAGGTCTTTCATCAGCACACAAAAAACTAAGACCCCGAAGTCAATCTTCAAAAGGGAGGAAGGTGTTTGGTAATCAACTTTATTTGCGTAGCACCTCCTATGTGTAACGTGACAGCTTAAATGACATCATCCTGGTGAATTATTATAGCTAAGGGTCAGATATTGCTGATACAATTGTGCAATGTTGTAGTTAATGAGACAGTATCAGGATAAGAACCAAACCTTATTTTTGTGGTTTTGTATAACTTAGTTTGACATAGTTAGCAAACCAGCCGTTATGTAATTGGATGCAACCTTGCAGGCTACAAGACTGACAGATAAGACCTGAAAGAGACACAAAAGATGAAACAGATTAAAATTTCCTATCTGAAAGAAACCCCCTCTGCTTTTCTGTCTTCAGAGGTCTGACGCCGGGGTAGCCTTCCTGCCGAACCTGAGCGACATTGCAGCACCTGGTTTTAAAACAGGATGGGAGTTGGGTCGCACATAGTTTTAGGCACAGTTTGTACATTTAAATACTACTTAAGGCTAAGAAAATGAAGCTTTTTAGTAAAAAGACTGAGCAGGAGGTTGTTACATGAACTGAAAAACGTTGAGGGGAGTGGGTTAAAAACTTGTTAAGCTGTACAGGTTATTTGCTGCATCCTCTTCAAAAAAGTAGAGAAGATCATTGTGTGGGTTTCCATTATTTTAACTGTTTCAGGACAATGTTATTAGGAGATGAAAGGAGCCGCTCCTGAAGGGCAGGAGAAAGCAATTGATTACAAAGAGACAGGGACTGATACTTTAAAGTCATCAAAATTGGAGCTGTCATCTGCATAAGTAAACTTTTGTTTGCTTCGTGTGTAGTTTGAAGTGCTATTATCAGCTTGGCTCTTTTCTGTTCGGTGCGGGACTCTATGAGCTGTGGGTCTCACAGCCTGGGTGCACGCAAGTTCCAGCCAGTTTGGAGCCAGTGCTGCGTGTGAAGGGAGGGGAGCTGCAAATCCTTGCAAGCTCATCATGTCTTTGGTAAAAGCTTTCAGGAGAGTGATTCACAATCAAAAAATAAATGTTTTGCAAGGGTGGGCCTGAGGCATAATTATCTACTTAAATGTTACTTATGATTACTTAAAGTAGTAATTTTAATGGCTTTCCTGAATTTAGGTTACTGATTTTCATGTATAATTATGTATTAATTAAGATACTTTCATTCTGTGACAGGTAAAATTAGTGAAGTTGATGGTAGTAGATAGTGTAGGCTTTGTATAACATAAGAACCTTAAAAAAAAATCCCAAGGAAATACTGCAGGTCTTACCACATGAAATATTTGGGCAGAGGCATTTCTCCAATGCTGATGTTTTGTGTCTCAGTCCTAAAAATCTGTCCTGCTTGAGATGTACTTTCACCTTGGGCCCTTCAGTCTCACGTAAGATGCCTCCACAAAAGCATCTGGAAGTCCTGTACATGGGCAACCCAGGCTGATCCTGGAGTGCACTGCAGTGGTTGTGGGTCCCTTTCAGCAGGGCTGGTTCTCCACTGGTTGCTTCTCAGCCTGGGAAAAGGCTCTGCGGTTGCTCTGTCCCACGCACAGAAATCTCTGCCTCTCCTTACTGACCATCACGAGGTTGCTGTTGGGCCAGTTTTGAATTTCAGCAAGCTGCCTCTGCTAAAGTGTGTTGTGCGCTATGCCGTTGACTGTCCCTGTGTGGCACAATGCCCTCCACGAGTTGCACTCTGTGTTGTCACCTAGGCTAGCAATGAATACACTGGAAAGCATCATCTCCAGTACTGATTTTGAAGCCTCCTGCTAATCACTGGCTGCCACGGGGATTTTGTGCCACTAGATGCTGTTCTCTGAACCAAGTTGTGCAGCCAGTTTCCAGTTTCCAACCTGCTTGATTGCCTATTCCTCTAGATAATAATTTTTCACCTTTTAAGTGTGAACACAAAAGTGTTGCTATGGCCTAGTTATATCCCATCCACCGCTTTGTGCTGAGCAACCAGAGTCAGACATGGGCGGCTGTGCTGGTAAAGCCCAGTTTGCCTTACGACTTTGTCATATGCTGTATGTTTTGGGAGTGAATTCCAAGAAGATGTACTTCCTGAGCTCCTCAGAAGCTGAGGTGAGGCTGACCATCTAGTTCCCTAAGTCCTCCTGTAAAGAGGAACATAATGCCTTTTTTTTTCCCCCACCCCTCTGGTTTTCAGAGACTTACCCTCATCGTTGTGATTTTCAATAGATGAAGGCAATAGTGTTCTTTTACATAAGAATATAGCTAGGAAGTATAATAGTTCCTTTCAGATCCTTCCTCAAGCCTTCCTCATTACCCAGTAATTTGGGTCGGAGTACTATCTATCCCATCTATTGAAACTGGATCTCTGTGAACAAAGGACACAAGAATGACTGAGCTGAAGCAAAAATCAAACAAAAGATCCTGGATAGGGTAATGTGGTGGCTGGAACACTTGCCCAGGAGAAGAGGGAACAGTCATTTCCCCTGAAAAGGAAATTGTTCCCATTTCCAGGCTGACAGCATTAATTTCTAGGTCATTGCAGAACTGCCACCACAACATGTTCATTTTGCACTGTGGTAGAAAAATGGTTAGTGTGTGTTGGGTTTGAAAAACCAATTATCTGCTCCTTGATAAAACCAGGAACGAGATCTGTACTCTCTTTTAAATAACAGCATCTGTACCTGTGGCCACAGAAAAGGGAAAGGAGGAGGAGGGCATCCACATATTCTCATCCTCTGTGCAAATCTGTATGTTCACCGAACACCCCAGCGATGGTCCACAGTCATGGTATGGATTTACAGTGGAATCAGGACAAGCTCAAGACTTGCTGCCTGTGCCTGGAAAAGATCATGGGTGGGGAGAGAAGGCACGTGGGGAAAGGCACTCACACTGCCTGGTGTAAAGGTAATTATCAGGTGGCAGGCCACCCTCCACCATGGCACAGCAGCTATGAGTCAGGGCAGGTAGGACGACCTGAGTTGGAGAACCAGCAAGAAGGAATTCACCAAAGTACAGCCAAGATGAGCTGCCAGGAACAGAGCAAAACACAACAGCAGCATTCAGATACTGCAATTACATGAATGCCTGCTAGCTTTGAGTGTAATCACAGTTACAGCTACACACAATAGAAATCTACTACTGATACTATCATCCTAGTAGCACAATTGCTCATCACTACTCTGCTGACAAGAGAAATGCTTCTCGAGATGGATATTCAGAATAGAAGCTTGGTTTAAATGCTCTGAGTTGTTTCTGGAGTAGCCTTTTTCTTCTTCACCTGAGAGCACCTCTTCTCACTCTGGGCACAAGGACTGATCACTAAATTTAGCTTATAGGTTAGGAGACATTTTTATGCTTCTTGGGCAAAACCTCAGGTGCTGGCTGTCAAGATTTGCTGTATCTTTTAAATTTGGGGTTTTTTTTAGTGTATATATACACACACACAAATATGCATCTGCATAGAACTAGAAAGAGATGACTCTTCTATTTCATTAATAATACTGAACCTCTTGTAATTATTGGATATGGCTTTGCAGTTTTTAGTCAAGGTAAAAAAAAAAAATAAAATACCAAACCATTGCTTTTAGCATCTAAAAATTGATTGTTGATGTAGTGCTCTGGACTGCTATAGTCTGTCCAGCCTATGTATACAGGATCGTGAATGTTCTTCAGCTTCCCCTTCCCTTTAAGTAACATTACCCACTATTTGTGCAATAAGAATTACAGTATAACATTACCATTTCATTCAGTGGCTGTTGACAAAGTACAAGGCCAGTCAGAATTAATAATAAAGCATAATATTGTGGAAAGCAGGTGCTGCAGTTAATAACTAGTTGTGTTGGATGACAGCATGTGAGGAACTGGGAAGAATTTAGATGCCATTAAATGAGGACATGAAAATGTCTGTGGAATGAAAAGAAAAAAACCCCATCTACAGCAGTAAGCTGTAAGAGAAAACTAAATCAAGACAGTGACCTTTTGTGTGAGTTGGACCAGAAATATATTCAGTATCTTTCTGAAACTGGGTATGAAAGAGAATCAGTTGCCTAGGAATGTAATACTTACACGAATAATATGCTACGTTAATAAAACATACTATATGAACAAAATGCAGCAATAACAGGGGACCTTATGCTGGCACAAGATTTTGTGCAAACTCAGATCTAACAAAATATTTCTGTGAGAAATGAATGAGCTGTGTACAAATAGCTGATGCACATACGCTCTGTTCCTCATGTAACCTCACTCTTTTCATCCTTTGTCTTACAAGCAGTGTCTGAATGCTTGCCCTGACCTGCTGTGATCTTAAGCAACTCATGTCACCTTCCCTGCTTCTATTTCCCCATCAATGCAACAAAGCCAGTAAATCTTTCCTATCTCCTTCTTTATGCCTGATCAAATTGTGAGCTGAAGCAAGATTTGCCAAAATATTTTGTACCACTGCAGTAACTCAAGGCAGCCATAAACTTGTTCTATGGCTAAGTTTGACTGATATGTGATTGAATTATTGTAAACTCTCCAGGATAAACCGTAAGCAATAAATAAGCAGGATATTTTTTGCTGTGTGCTCTTACAAACTTCCACCCTAAGCCTAGCATAGCTTATAAGCTCTTAGGAAGAAGTCCTGCTGACATACAATAAAGAGTCAATTGAACTCATTTTCTCTCCACGTAGTTTACCTTTTCCTCAAGACAGTTTCTTGTCATTTGTGAATTCATGCATTTTAAACACTATACTTAGGCAGGCAGGCTGCCTGTTTGACAATCTCTCAGGTCAGTAAGCACTCGATGTTGCACTTCTGCTCTTCTGAATTTGTGAGTGCTCCATCAGTCATCATTTTAGAGGTGAGGAAATGGAAGAGTTTAATTTTGCTTGGCCTTTTAAATAAACTTAACATGAACAGAGAGGAGCAGCCTGTTCCATCTGAAGCTGGGTTAGGCAGTCCACCATTCATTGCATCAGCTGCGAGGCTGTTGCATTGATCACGTGCAAGTTTGGTTTATCTGCAAGCTACATTTCCAGAGTTCTAAGCATTTTGGAAAATAATGAAACACAGTCATGCCCATCCTCACTTAAAATGGCAAATACAGATCCTCCTTTCTTGGAAGGAGACTGAAGTAGCACAAAACATGCACAAAAGCTCACTGAGAGCGCTGGCAGAACCAGGAGCAGGAGGCGGCAAACTCAGAGCTGCCTTGAACCACCTTACTGGCATTGTTGCATGTAGGGTCACAGGGCAGCTCTAGCCCCTGCCCAGGCTGAAATGGGGAAGAAGTTTAAGCACTGCTTCAGCATCTTCCTTTAAAACATTAAAGACTCCTGCCTGTTGCTCTTAGAATTATTTTTATGCTTACAAATTTAGTAAAAACAACTAAACAGTATAATCTAAAACTTAAAAAATCAAGTATAAAGGTAGGTGTTTTTTTTTTTTCATTTACAGACTAAGGTTATTAAGATTTTATAGAAATTCAAACCCAAATATGATTAGTGGCAAATTGTAATCAACAGGGATAAAGATACAAAATACACTTTTAAATCTGTTTCATTGCACCTATGAAGCCACTTCGTTAGTTCTTTTCCAACACATTTCAAACCACAGAAAATGCATACTGAGATGAAGAGTTTTTTAGAGCATGTTTTGGATAAGTGCACTCAGAATAACTGCAGATCTTCTGGATCCAGAAGACAAAGCTAAAATATATTCCTACAAATGTCCTATTAGCCTTTGAAAATAAGACAACTTAATGTTGATTGCAAAGTACCGTTTCCATTTTGTGTGGAAGTGAATTCAGCTTGATTGTTCATGTCATAGAATCAGTCAGGGTTGGAAGGGACCACAAGGATCAGCTAGTTCCAACCCCCCTGCCAAGGGCAGGGACACCTCACACTAGATCAGACTGTCTAGAGCCTCATCCAGCCTGGCCTTAAACACGTCCAGGGATGGGGCTTCCCCCACCTTCCCGGGCAACCCATTCCAGGGTCTCACCACTCTCGTGCTGAAGAACTTCTTCCTAACATCCATCCCTAGCTTTGTTCCATTCCCCCCACACCTATCACTACCTGGCATCCTAAAAAGTCCCTCCCCAGTTTTCTTGGAACCCCACCTAAGATACTGAAAAGTCACAACAAGGTCACCTTGGAGCCTTCTCCTCTTCAAACTGAACAGCCCCAACTCCCTCAGTCTCTTCTCATAGGAGAGGTGCTCCAGCTGTCTGATCATCCTCATGGCCCTTCTCTGGACACTTTCCAGTGCATCCATATCCCTCTTGTAACAGGGACTCTGGAACTGGATGCAGTCCTTCGATAAGCAGAATTTTCCTGCAATAAGAAATTCTCTGCCTTTTCCATCTTCCATGCTGTCTATTCTGGCAGATTTAAAAATCCAGAATTCCCTTTTATAAAGGGAATAAGGAGGAAAGAATCAAATTGTTTTCTCAGACACCACAGCAGTTCAGAACTATAGAAACCCTGCAAGAAAAGATTCATGACAAAACAACTAACTTTTCCACTTCCTGTTTTCCAGTGTGACAGAGATGGGTGGATTTATGGGCAGGCTAAAATTTAAGTTTGGCACATCATAGTACTAAAATTAGAATTGTTTTTTCTGCTCCTACCAAACACAGAAGTCCTGTGCTGTACTGACAGTTCACCAGCTGAAGGTAGCACAGGAGATATGTAGAAAGCAGACAAAGTTGGCTCAGAGCAGATACTGGTTCTGAGCATTAAATGGCATTTGTAGGACTTCACAAAACTCACTGTTCTGCAAAGGGTGATGACTGGAGATGCTTAGCGTCAGTGCAGATGTTTATGAGGCTGCATTGAAGACCGCAATACAAAATAGAAAATTTGAGTAGCTTTCTTCCATAGAATCATAGAATCAGCCATGTTGGAAGAGACCTCCAAGACCATCCAGTCCAACCTAGCACCCGGCCCTATCCACTCATCTAGACCATGGCACTAAATGCCTTATCCAGGCTTTTCTTGAACACCTCCAGGCACGGTGACTCCACCACCTCCCTGGGCAGCCCATTCCAATGCCAATCACTCTCTCTGTGCAGAACTTCCTCCTAACATCCAGCCTATACTTCCCCCGGCACAACTTGAGACTGTGTCCCCTTGTTCTGTTGCTGGTTGCCTGGGAGAAGAGACCAAGCCCCACCTGGCTACAACCTCCCTTCAGGTAGTTGTAGACAGCAGTGAGGTTGCGGTAGTCAGAGCAGAATATTCCTTTCTGTGTCTGCGAAGCATGCAGTAAGCCCACTGCAACCTAAACAGTAGCAGTAATACCGCTAACAGCAACAGCCTCCACAGATGCCCTCTTTGATGGTGTGAGGGATTATGCAAAATTAATAATCTGTATTCATTTTGATATCTATGATGGTTTGGGTGTTCCACGCCCCCCCCACTTTGGAAATCACCCAGACTAGACTCAGCCGGCTCTGAAAATTTGAATGAAGCTTATATTTACAGCTAGCACAATATACAAGCAGATATTTACAGTGTATACAGTTATAGACAGAAATATACAAGGTAAAAGGTAATACAGAAACACAACAGCCCTCCCAGAAACCTGAGTCCCCAGGAGGGGCTCCTAACCGCCCTTCCATCTTCTCCCACCCCTCTCAACCTTACCCCAGTCCCAAGGAAGAATGGAGATTCTGCCAGGGGGTTAGGAAGCAAAGTGGATTAATCAGAGAAATGTCAGAGAGGCTAGAGAGAGAAGTGCAGCTGAGGTAATACCCTCAGAAGAAGTGCCTTATCTGTGTTTGGATTCTTGTTCTTATACCTCTCAGCAAGCCTATGAGTGAAGTAGACATCAGCACTGTTTTCCTTTCAAAGCCTGTATTCTAGTTCTTCTCACCAAAACATTCTAGCTAGCTTCAAACTAGCCCAATATCCAAGCAATGATCGTTAATAACTATGAAAAACTGTTTATTAACATTAAAACTTGCCAGAAAACTTATTCACAAGGTCTGAAAGTGCAGAGTTTGGAAATTCATACGTGCCAGGAACAGGCAAAACTAGAACACTTACTTCTTAAAGTTCTTAAAATGCAAATATTATTCTGGAAGAAGCTTTTAATATTTACTTACAAAGTATAAATCAGGCAGTACCCAAAGCACATGGAGGGGTTGCTCTTGGAGCTTCCCAGGCTCTTTTCTCAGGAAGCTGGGAGTCTATAGCATAGTCTTTGACCTGGTCCTCTGGACGATGTGTGTATCTCTAGGACTTCCTGTCCTAGCAGGAGACTTGCAGAGGAGCAGACAGGATGCAATGTGGTGTGCAGTCTTGGCACGATGTCATGATGGCTATGCAGGCCAATTGTGTGCAGGACTTTAGAGCCTGTTCCTGATAAGCTCTCCAGACAAATTCAGGATGCAAAAGAAGCAGCAGCAGCAGCACCTCGTGCTACCTGCTCGTCCTTTTTGTGATTATCCAGCCCAAGACTAATGGGGCACTGGACATAGATTGGCCAATCGGAATGGCACTTTGCCAGGCTTCACCATATTTGATGAAGCCAGGGCTTTTGCCCTCCTCTCCAATGGTTGCTTCCCCCAGCATAGGAGGAGCAGGGGAACGCGTCTGGGCAAGCCAGGGCGTGGATAAGCCCAGGTTTGCCCTGTCAGGCCTACCACCACAGATGGTAATTGGCAAAAGGTTCTCCCATACTGCCAGGCAATTTTTTTCCAAAGTAATTTGGATTTGTGACCTGTTCTAATGGGAGATGTCCCTGCCTATGGTGGGGTGCTGGAACAAGATGATCTTTGAGGTCCCTTCCAACCTAAACCATTCTATGATTTCGGTGGCATTTGCTTTGGACCAGTTGGTACACTGGGAACCTAGAAAACAAACACGGTGATGCTTTTGAAACAGCTCCTCAGCAGCGTTGAGTGGAATGGTACAATACTGAGCACCTTCCTGTGCACTGTTAACTATCTCCTACCACTCTGCTTTCATTCCCAAATACCCTGCATTTTCTACATTAGCACACCACACAAATCCAAACAGAAGTCAAAATCCAGGCCATAACTTTACAGCACAAAGGGTTTGGGTACAGGTTCTTTCCATGAGTGCCTTGTTTTCATAAAATCCTGTTAAGGCTCTCATGAAGCAGACAATGAAATTGAAACTTGTAAGAAGATGACCTGGCTTATGCAGCAGATGGTTTATGACTGTGGAATCTTAGAATCATAGAATCATAGAATGGTTTAGGTTGGAAGGGACCTCAAGGATCATCCAGCTCCAACCCCCTGCCATAGGCAGGGACACCTCCCACTAGAGCAGGCTGCTCAAGGCCTCATCCAGCCTGGCTTTAAACACCTCCAGGGAGGAAGCATCCACAACCTCCCTGGGCAACCTGTTCCAGTGTCTCACCACCCTCACTGTAAAGAACTTCCTCCTAACATCCAGTCGGAATCTCCCCTCTTCCAGCTTAAACCCATTCCCCCTCGTCCTAACATTACACTGCCCAAAAGGATTAAAAGATATTTAAATGTAGATCAAGGCTCATCTTGTTATTTTAGCTTTCTTTTGAAAGCAACTTTCATAACAGTAAATATTTAAAAAGTGGAGTTGAAGTTAAAAGGGGAAGAAAAAGGCAAAGGAAAAAGAGAAAAATTAGTAGTCTGTGTTGAAAATGGTTTCTCAAATTAAACAGATTACCAGTTTGACCTATTTACCTCCTTACAGGTGAACTCCCATGATCCTGAACCTGCAGGAAGACTGGAAAAAAGCAAAGTCCACTTGATTACATAGCCATGAGCGGCAGACAGTGGACAAAATACAAATTGTCTTTGCCAGCTCTGCTGAGTCTTAGCAAGAACACTCCAGTACCTTAGTGCTGGATATACTTAGAAACATTGAGACGAGGCACATAGGACCTTGAAGCTGAGAATTTAGCAGGGGTGGGGGGGGTGAAATGGAAGGATTTAAATGGATTACGTAGGTGCTGGGACTCAGGCAGAAGGAGGTGGAGATAACTTTGCAGGTCCAGTAAATGAGAAGAGGTAGAGATGATAAATGGAGTCTTGAAGCCTCCACAGATTACATTATCTGGGTGGGAGGCAGGTGTGAATTACTGGCGAAGTGCAGGGACTAAAGAGATTTTTCTGTTTGCTAGTGTAAGATAAGCTCCCCTTTATGTGACACGGTCACAGTGGTGGAAATGCTTGGAGCAATCTACCCACATACATATTATCTGAAGAAAGGGGAATAATTCTCAGTGTGAAAAGAGAAGGAACCTTTAGTGTCTCACTGGAGACTTGGTGAAGCAAAGAAGGACAGCAGGAAGATCAACCTTGGCATAGGGAGGAAAGAGTCATTAGTCACCATGACAAAGACAATCTTACTATAATGGGAAGGACTGAAAGTAGTGTGAAGACAGCTGAGGAAGCTGCCTGTAGAGCAGAGACAGGCTGCAAATGTTGCGAGAAATCAATCACATACTCATGGTGTCAACAGGTTTTCAATCTCATTGCCAAGACTTCCCTTTAAAAATACTTCTGCAACTATTTTCAAATCAATCTGATCTGTATTTCTCAAAGGGTAGGGTCTGCTCGGTGGCTCTGTGTCCATTGTCATGTCTACTCTGTTTTGCTCTGGTTTTTAGCATGTCATAGAATCACAGAATCAACCAGGTTGGAAGAGACCTCCAAGATCATCCAGTCCAACCTAGCACCCAGCCTTATCCAGTCAACCAGACCATGGCACTAAGTGCCTCATCCAGGCTTTTCTTGAACACCTCCAGGGGTGGTGACTCCACCACCTCCCTGGGCAGCCCATTCCAATGCCAATCACTCTCTCTGGCAACAACTTCCTCCTAACATCCAGCCTATATTTCCCCTGGCACAACTTGAGACTGTGTCCCCTTGTTCTATTGCTGGTCACCTGGCAGAAGAGACCAACTTCCACCTGGCTACAGCCTCCCTTCAGGTAGTTGTAGACAGCAGTGAGGTTTATTTGCTTCCCCTTTGACCACTAATCAAGACGGTAATCACTGCTACCCTTACAGTAAATCAAAGCGAACAGCTTAAAGCCAGGTTTATCAGAAGCTCTGTCAGAATTTGTCAGCAAAATGGAAAATAAAGTCAATGACTTTCTAATTAAGAATGACAAATTTTGTCTCTATATTAAGCCACTGTATTAACTCTCCATGCTAAGACTAATTAATGTCATTGCCACAATAGAAAACTAAAAAAGCTAAACCCAGTAACTGTTTCCCTCCTTTGACACACTCCAAATTTCAGAACTCACTGCAAGTCAAGTAGATGTTTTCTGCTTTGCACTTTAAGGAAAGTTAACTGCCTGTTCTCAAGGAGTTCCAGGCTCCTTTGTCTTTTCTCTTACACTGTATTCAGAGCAGTAAATTCAGTGGAAGAGGATTAAGTGTTTTGCTACTAATTCAGAGCCTTATTACTGGAGGTGATAGCATTCATGCGTATCGACTGCTTTATAATCCTACTGACATAAACTGAAGTCAGATGCAAGGTGGTGACTGCAGAGGTTGCCCCAACATTGTCATCCAACAAGACTCTACTACCTGAAGGGAGGCTGTAGCCAGGTGGGGGTTGGTCTCTTCTCCCAGACAACCAGCAACAGAACAAGGGGACATAGTCTCAAGTTGTGCCAGGGGAAGTATAGGCTGGGTGTTAGGAGGAAGTTGTTGGCTGAGAGAGTNTCCCCTGGCGCAGCCTGAGGCTGTGTCCTCTCGTTCTGGCGCTGGCCACCTGAGAGAAGAGAGCAACCTCCCCCTGGCCACAACCACCCCTCAGGTAGTTGTAGACAGCAATAAGGTCACCCCTGAGCCTCCTCTTCTCCAGGCTGAACAATCCCAGCTCCCTCAGCCTCTCCTCGTAGGGCTGTGCTCGAGGTCTCTCACCAGCCTCTTTGCCCTTCTCTGGACACGCTCAAGCATCTCGATGTCCCTCTTAAACTGGAGGGCCCAGAACTGAACACAGTACTCAAGGTACTCATACTTCTTCCTGTGTTAAGCCATGAACCTGAACCACACACGTGGGCTGGGTGTGCGCTTCAGCATTTTGACACATTCTCAGAGGGTTCCAACCACTAAATCCCCCACTAGCTTAAGGAGCTAGCGTGGTTTTTTTCCAAGCACTCCTTGCAATCCACCCACACCACGAAGAGTAATTCCCTCCACATGAAATCAAATTGTATTTAATCGGGAAATTTAATTGTGGCACAGCAATGGGTAATTTTTTGAATGCCATAGATTAGATGGATTAATCAGATGCTCAGGAGGTAGGCGGCTGACATTGAAAAGGCGAAATTTGTTTGCGCTGCATGTAGAGACAATTCTGGAGCTGCCAGCCAAATCAGAAAGGAAGGATTTGCATTGGTACTTTTAATGAGAAGTAGATTAGTAGAAGCTGTGCAGTTCAAAACAAAAACAAAACCAATCACCCCTCTCAGCCGGGCGGAGGAGCGCAAGAACGGTGCAGCTTTTCAATAAACACAGCGCCACTAGATGCTGACAGCTCCAATATTATCTTACTATAGAGGTATAATAATTAGTTGGGTAATCCAGCTTTCTGAGGAACATTATTAAGCACATTAGAATTGCAATCGGCTCAGGAAGTCAGATTTCCAAATACGCTGAAGCCGATGTCTGTTTCTGTAGGCTGCATCTGCGAAAAAGAAGTACACGTGGAGGTAAGACAACACCACACGAGTACCTTAGGGACCTCAAGCCAGATATTCTTTAGTTTGTGTTAAAGGTGATTCTCCCCCTTTGCTCTTTTGAGACCCCACCTGGAGTCCTGTGTGCAGTTCTGGAGCCCCCAACACAAGGAGGACATGGAACTGTTGGAGCGAGTCCAGAGGAGGCCACAAAGGTGCTCAGGGGGCTGCAGCAGCTCTGCTATGAGGACAGGCTATGAGAGAGCACAGGCTGAGAGAGTTGGAGCTTTGCAGGCTGGAGAAGAGAAGGCTTTGACGAGGACCTTGGAGTGGCTTCCCAGTACCTGAAGGAGGCCTGCAGGAGGGCTGGGCAGGGACTATTTGCAAGGTCTTGTAATGACAGGATGAGAAGTAGTGGGTTTAAACTGGCAGAGGGGTGATTTAACTAGAGGTTATGAAGAAGTTCTTTACAGTGAGGGTGGTGAGACACTGGCACAGGTTGCCCAGGGAGGTTGTGGCTGCTCCCTCCCTGGAGGTGTTTAAGGCCAGGCTGGATGAGGCCTTGAGCGACCTGCTCTAGTGGGAGGTGTCCCTGCCTATGGCAGGGGGTTGAAACTGGATGATCTTTGAGGTTCCTTCCAAGCCAGACCACTCTATGAATTAGAACTGTTTCCAGCTCCACAGTAGAGTGAGCCCCCAGTATAAAAGCAGTCCTTGCCCCAGAAACAGCATGCAGCAGGGGCAGGAGGTGACCCAGACTGCTGCAGGGAGAGCACAGCAACAGCAGCCTCACGGGATGGAGGCAGAGGAGTGTGTATATAATTACATTCATGTCCTAATTATATAGCCAGATGACTCAAACACATGTTGCTGCTGTTCCTAGCAGCACAGAAAATTTAGACCACACCAGTCACCAAAGAAAGAAACAAAAGCCAACCCAAAATATAATGGCTGTAATGATGCTGGTTTGTAAGCAAGACACATTGTCACCTTTGTGAAAATCCACTTCATTAGGAACAACATCAATGTGACATTTTCATTTAATCCTAACAACTGTATAATTAGTAATTACAGTAGCTACAGAAGCAAAATCCCAGAGAAGCTGGAATCTCACTTGTATTCTTTCCAGTTGCCCAGGTACTTTCTCTTTTCCTGGGTAAAGTGATCCAAACCCAAATTATTTTTAAGAAATCAGGACTTTAGAAGGTCTGCCACAGCCACTGGAAATTCTTCTGTCAGGCTTAAAACCCAGATCTATGAACAGACTTTCTATGTAAAATTTTGATGTTGTAACAGTTCAGCTTGGTCAGGTCACACCCTGAAGTTGTCAATATATTGAACATACACATCACAGAGTCACAGAATGTCAGAGGCTGGAAGGGACCTTGAAAGCTCATCCAGTTCAACCCCCCTGCCACAGCAGGATCACCTGTACCAAGTGACACAGGAATGCATCCAGGTGGGTTTTGAATATCTGCAGAGGGGGAGACTCTACAACCCCCTGGGCAGCCTGTTCCGGGGTTCTGTCACCTTCACAGGGAAAAAAATCCTCCTCATGTTTAAATAAAACCTCCTATGTCTCACCTTCCACCCATTGCCCCTTGTCCTGTCATCACCGAGCAGAGCCTGGCTCCAGCCTCCTGGCACTCACCCCTTACGTATTTATAACCATGAATGAGGTCACCTCTCAGGCTCCTCTTCTCCAAGCAGCAGAGCCCCAGCTCCCTCAGGCTCCCCTTGTAACAGAGATGTTCCATTCCCTTCATCATCTTTGTGACTCTTTGCTGGTCTCTCTCAGGCAGTTCTATGTCCCTCTTGAACTGGGGGGCCCAGAACTGGACTCAGTACTCCAGATGTGGCCTCACCAGGGCAGAGTAGAGGGACACAACAACGTTGTTCAGTGGTGGACTAAATCCTGACAAGTTCATAACTGAGCATAATTCTCACCGTCAGTGAGTTGCAAAATTACATGGCTAATAGCATCTATGCTAATTTAGATCTGCTTTTCTCCCTTTAAGCTTTTGGTTACTTCAAATATTTGAATTAGTGAAATACAGCTCATTTTTGTTTTAACCAGTTGAGGATTGTTTGAACTGTACTCACTGCAATTAGCAAAGCTCCATTTTCAGCAGTTGGGGGGGAGAAAAATTGAAATTGTCAGCCCCACAGCACAACTTTTTGGTGGTTTGTTTTTCAGAATTACAGGATACTTTGGAAGGAAGAAGGATTTCTGATGCATTTCAAATTTGTCAGTATTTAAACACGCATTCTTGGGTTTGTTTTTTCTTCTGCATAAAACAGATTATATATTTAGAGTAGAAGTGGAGGCAGAGGGGTTGGTGTAACTTCCAAGTACTGAAGTAACGAGACAGAATACAGAAGACAGAAGTAGAAGTGGATGAAAAATGGGTTAAGCTACACCAATTATGCTCAGCATAGTGGTCTGAAAATACAAAAAAGAAATACCATAAATGTCACTTTTTATAAAGGCTTCACATTAAAATTGGCATTTTGAGACCCTTTTGTGGTGTTAACATTGAGGAATGGCAGTGATAGCCTGAAGTAACCTTCAGCTAACTTTCAAGCTTCCATTTAGGTATGAGACTGGCTGCTGAAGCATGTCTCTTTCTGCTTTAATCCTAATTCAGCTGTCCCTCTGAATAAGTAGTTTCAGAGTCCTGTTGAACTACGAAGTGTCTTTAAAACTGAAGCTGAGACTTATACATAAGGGTTTGGACCTGGCTGCATACCTTGAACAACTCTGCACATATTTGACTGTGGAGTAACATCTAGGATTAGGAAGTATATATGTGCATTTCTGCCAGAGGAGACTATGTGCTGCCCAGGGAGGTGGTGGAGTCACTGTCCCTGGAGCTGTTCAAGGCAGGATTGGACGTGGCACTTGGTGCCATGGTCTAGCCTTGAGCTCTGTGGTAACGGGTTGGACTTGATGATCTGTGAGGTCTCTTCCAACCTTGATGATGCTGTGATACTGTGATGTGCAGACAGACACCTAATGCATGCTTATCTACCAGAAAATGACTCTCCATTAGAAGTAAGGTGAATGAGAAGTAAGGTCTAGTGAGGCTCTTCCCCCCCTCTACTCTGCCCTGGTGAGATGACACCTGAAATACTGTGTCAAGTTTTGTGCTTCCCAGTTCAACAGAGACAGGGACCTGATGGAGAGAGCCACAAATATGATCGGAGACTTGAGCATCTCCTCTGTGAACACAGGCTGAGAGGCCTGGGGCTGTTTAGTCTGGAGAAGAGTGAGAGGAGATCTGATCATTGTGTACAAATATCAGAGGGGTGAGTGTGAAGTGGCTGGGACCAATCTCTTTTTGGTGGTCAGCAGCAATAAGACACGGAGCAACAGCCACAAACTGAAACACGGAGAAACTTCTTTACAGTGAGGGCGACAGAGCCCAGGAACAGGCTGCCCATGGAGGTTGTGGAATTGCCTCTGGAGACTTTCAAAACTCACCTGAATGTGTGAACTACCCTGGGTGATCCTGCCCTGGCAGAGGGTTGACTCAGTCTCTGGAGGTCCCCTCCAACATGAAAGGTTCTGTGATCTGTGAAAGGATACCTGTACTGAAGGTATTATGGATGACTTAAACACCTATTAAATGTCGATCCTTAAAGCCAAACTGTTCTTGTTTTGGCATTTAGTATATGCAGCTATTCTGATTTGTACATACTAAATATAGCCATGCATAAAATCCTATGAATCTTCATTGAAATGCAGAACCCTTTAAAACTTCTTTTAATATCAGATTTGTTCTATTAATGGCCTATGAAAAATACATATAGGAAGACTTGACAGGCTGCTCAAAGAACAAATCTTTGAGGATGAGTGTCTATTAACATACCCACATCAGCACTCTGAATTTGAGAAACATTTCTGAGCCAGCAGTCAGTGCACACCAAGACTCTTTTGTTGAACAGATACTGGTAAGCACAAGGGTCTCTAGCAGGAAATGCTGTGGGGGTGCACTGCAGTAAGACATGATACAGCAGTGCACCACCAAGAGCAAGGACATCTTTGAAACCCATGGGATAGAGAGGCTGTGACTGCTGTTAGGGGTCTAGGGGAGCATTTTGATGAGTTATTCCTGTGTATCTGGAAAGGTGAGGTTTGTGGTCATAAAATTAAAAGCAAGGCTACAAGGGTGTCTGGGTAAGAGCAGCATGCAAAGGCTGTTTGTATTCCAAAGGTCTTTGTAGTCAAAAAATTGAGAGAGAAGAAAAATTAGGAAGCCTTGATAGGGAAGTGTGAAGTCTATAGTAGAGGACATGAATAGATTTGCAAAGCTTTGTTCCAAAAGTGAATGGAATCATGGTTAGTAATGGTAAGAAGCAAGATCCTGGAATAGGGAAATTTAATTACAACACCAATTACAGACCCTTTAAAGAGTTCTGGGACATGGAAGACAGTACAGCAAAAAAAAGGAGGACAGTGTAGGCTTTAATTAAACACAGAACATGGAACTGGCCCTCTAAATCAGTCATTATTTCTAGGAGGCAAGGAAGGATAAGTGCAGAGCTGTGTAAATGTGCGAACAGAATTTTGGGTACCGGCCCTGCAGATTTCTCCGAGGGAAATACTTTGACAGATGCCGAGTGGGCCTGCTTCTCCTTATGTTGAACCCAAAGGCAACACATACACAAATTAAAATTACTTCATGGTATCCAAGAAAAATCTAAAAGAACTCTTCATGTGTAAGGCTCAGAGTTTATTTTTACCCCAGGTCTGGAGTTGAGGTATTGGAAAGAAAACAGAGACTAATGGCCTGATCCAGATAAAGCTTCAACACTACTTTTGGCAATTCAGAACAGTTTTCTTCCCTTGTAGAGACTAATTCTCTTGCCCTAGTTACACACTTGACCACAATTAAAGCATTGATTCAACTCTTCATGCAGTTTAAATGTGCCTACATCAATAAACATGAGCAGGAGCACACTTACTTGACTTTAGCCAAGCTTAGTCCACTGCCTTCAGTGATAAGTGGTCTGAAATGGCAGTTTGCCAGCAGAAAAGTAGACTTCCTGTATGCAAAAAGTCAGAGTTCTCAGTGATAAACCATCACTGAGTCTTTTCAGGTGAGTTGACAACAGCATTTATTTTTAAACTATGAAACAGCAGGTTCTCAGTAAGGACATTTGAAAATGCCTATCATTGAAGTGGCAGGAACAGAGTGAAGGTTTGTTACTTGCTAGTCAGCTCTTTGCATCTCACTCTTTTATGGAGTAATACTCTGTTTGGTATTTTTTGTGAGCCTTGTCCTAATACAATGTGACAACATCACCAGCAGAAGTAGACAGGGGTCTGTGACTCCAGGACATCAACCATGACAGGAACAGACTGTGGACGAGGAAGCAGATGAGACTGAGACAGAAACGTTCTAGTGTCGACAGCAGGAGACTGGACAGATCCTATTAGACACACACATATCTTTAACAGAATCACAGAATTAGCCAGGTTGGAAAAGAGCTCTAGGATCATCAAGTCCAACCTATCACCTAACACCCTCTGACTAAACCATGGCACTAAGTGCCTCATACAGTCTCCTTTTAAATACCTCCAGGGATGGTGACTCCACCACCTCCCTCGGCAGCCCATTCCAATGCCAGTCACTCTTTCTGTGAAGAACTTCTTCCTAACATCCAGCCTAAACCTGCCCTGGCACAGCTCGAGACTGGGTCCTCTTCTTCTGTCACTAGTTGCCTGGGAGAAGAGACCAACTCCACTTGGCTAGAACCTCCCTTGAGGTAGTTGTAGAGAGCAATGATGTCTGCCCTGACCCTCCTCTTCTCCAGGCTGCGCACCCCCAGCCTGTCCTCACAGGGCTGTGCTCCAGACCCCTCACCAGCTTTGGTACCCTTCTCTGGACATATTCAAGCACCTCAAGATCTTTCTTAAATTGAGGGGTGCAGAACTGGATCCTCTATAATTAAGGTTTTATATGTAGTATCTAACATCAAGTAGTGGGATGGCAGTGTTTGCTCACGATTCCTTTGTTGACTCACGTGTCTGGTTGGCTGCTCAGTGTCGATGTGTGTGTTTAATTCGTGGAAAGAAGGCATTATCTGTCTGGACATAGATATAAGGTTAAAACACTGCACATTTTCCAAGAAAGTATTCTATAACCCATTAAACTGTAGGAAAAAAAAAAAAAGAATAATTGAGAAACCAGTCAAGTAATTCTACAATGTGCTAAAGTCTTCTTTTAAGCCTTCTTAGGTATTCGTGGTTACTGGGGAAAAAGGCTTTGAACTGAATACCTGGAATCAAACCAGTCACTACATTCTTGAAGCCTTTGAAGCAAAATGCAGAGTGGAAGACGGGAGAGAAAAATGAAACTTCAGAGAAGGAGTTACCCTCTTCAAACCATCAGAAAGTCCTACATTTACTTTGATCCAGTTGTGCTGATCTGCGCAAACAGTGAGGAAGCCAAACTGAGGAGTCCCCCAATGCGGACAACCATAGGTGTGCCACATCTAAATTACAATGATATATCTTTCAGATGTTAATTTCTACTCATGTGATGGCACAGATGTTCTTGTACCTGCTATCTTCCACAAACATTTGCCATTCTCTTTGATGAAGTTCTTTCTTTCAAAACTTTTATTCCCCCTCCCTCACTGTGGGGGATGGAATTGGAATGAAAAGCTATCACCTCTGGTCAGAACAAGAGCAGTTTTGGGATCGCCAGCTCAAGAGAGACAATGACCTGCTGGAGAGAGCCCAGTGCAGAGGCACGAGGATGACTGGGGAACTTGAGCATCTTCCCTATGGAGAGAGATTGAGAGCCCTGGGGCTGTTTAGGCTTTAGAAGACTGAGAGGAGATCTGATCAGTGCATACAAATATCTGAGAGGTGGGTGTCAAGTGGCTGGGACCAATAAGACAAGGAACAAGAGCTACAAACTGGAACACAGAAGGTTTCACCTCAACGGGAGAAGAAATTTCCTTACAGTGAGGATAACACAGCACTGGACCAGGCTGCCCAGAGAGGTTGTGGAGTCTCCCTCTCTGGAGACTTTCCAAACCTGCCTGGGTGCGTTCCTGCACAAACTACCCTGGGTGATCCTGCCTTAGCAGGGGTTTAGACTCGATGAGGAGATCCCCTCCAACCTCTAAAGTTCTGTGGTTCTGTGTCCTGGGTCACCATGAAGTGGCAAAGACCTGTGTGATTTAGCAAATATGGAGCTTAATAATTTAATCAAGTAGACAACTGCACTGAAACAAACAGAAGTGAAGGAGAAAGCGTGGTTTGCTGCAGCTTTGCTTTCTAGTAAAATAGAGTAATTAAGGGATTCTCTATCAGCTGGGTGTTCAGATGTCTTCTGCATGAGCTACTGGAATTCAGTTCACGCCATAGCCCTTGCTTCAGCACAGTCACTAAGACTTCATCTTGCTGTTTCTGCAAACCCTGCAAGAACTTTGCATTTCTAGGGCTATTGCTCTTCTGTCAGATCTGATATCAAATGGCAAATGGTGATTTGGAGACAGACATTAAGGTTGCCTTTCAGAGTGAGATCTGCTTGTCTTTCGGTATCTTGTCTATTTCAGCATCTTGAGAGGGCCTACGAGAAAGCTGGAGAGGGACTTTTTAGGATGTCAGGTAGTGATAGAACTAAGGGGAGCAGAACAAAGCTAGAAGTCGGTAGATTCAGACTGGATGTTAGAAGGTTCTTCAGCATGAGGGTGGCAAGACCCTGGAATGGGTTGCCCAGGGAAATGGTGGAAGCCCCATCCCTGGAGATGTTTAAGGCCAGGCTGGATAAGGCTCTGGACAGCCTAATCTAGTGTGAGATCATGGCAGGGGGGGTTGGAACTAGATGATCCTTGTGGTCCCTTCCAGCCCTGACTGACTCTATGTTTTGGAGGCCTCGTTAGGAGGAAAGTACATATGTTCAGAAATAAAGTGCCTCTTCACAAGGCAAGCAGCAAAATGAAGTCCTCAGTTCAATAAAGTCTCTGTAAATAAGTCTAAAGAAACAACTAATTCCATAATATCAAGCCATGATCCAGAGATACCTCACCTACAGCCCTGGGCAGAAGACTGATGGAAGCATTTAAAAGAACATTAGTTTAATAATTGCTTCATTTTCTCCATTTGAAAATGAATATGTAAGTTAACTCATTTGCTCTGAAATAATGTTTTAATGTGATTTACTGGCTTGTCAAGGGGTTCTCAAGATAAATATCCTTAGATCTTTACATTTGCAGGGTTTGAAGGCTATACTTAAATCTTTTGATTACTTTTTCCCCCTGGAGAACTGAATCCACTCATTATTGCGTGGCTTGTGAATTAAGCCTCTATTATGACTATTAGATTTCCAACACCATCATTAGACATGCCAGCTTCTTTCTTTTCCTTTAATGGTTATCTAACATTCTAATAAGTGTATCACATAAGGACATTAGGTGAAATACAAGAGTGAAATCAGCTTGCTAAACCATTTTAAATACGTTAAATGTCCTAAGTCAGGCTTCACCATAGAATCATAGAATGGTTTAGGTTGGAAGGGACCTCAAGGATCATCCAGCTCCAACCTCCTGCCATAGGCAGGGACACCTCCCACTAGAGCAGGCTGCTCAAGGCCTCATCCAGCCTGGCCTTAAACGCCTCCAGGGAGGAAGCATCCACAACCTCCCTGGGCAACCCATTCCAGTGTCTCACCACCCTCACTGTAAAGAACTTCCTCCTAATATCCAGTCTAAGTCTCCCCTCTTCCAGCTTAAACCCATTCCCCCTCGTCCTACCATTACTAGACCGTGTAAATAGTCCCTCCCCAGCCTTCCTGTAGGCTCCCTTCAGATACTGGAAAGCCACTCTAAGGTCTCCTGGAAGCCTTCTCTTCTCCAGGCTGAAGAGCCCCAACTCTCTCAGCCTGTCCTCATAGCAGAGGTGCTGCAGCCCTCTGATCATCTTCGTCGCTCTCCTCTGGACCCGCTCCAGCAGTTCCATGTCCTTCTTGTGTTGGGGGCTCCAGAACTGCACACAGTACTCCAGGTGGGGTCTGACGAGAGCAGAGTAAAGGGGGAGAATCACCTCCCTTGCCCTGCTGGCCACACTTCTCTTGATGCAGCCCAGCACACGGTTGGCTGTCTGGGCTGCATGTGCACACTGCCGGCTCATGTTGAGCTTCTCGTCGACCCAGACCCCCAGGTCCTTTTCCTCAGGGCTGCTCTCCAGCCATTCATCACCCAGCCTGTATCTGTGCCTGGGATTGCACCGACCCAGGTGCAGGACCTTACACTTGGCCTTGTTAAACGTCATGAGGTTGGCCTGGGCCCACCTCTCCAGCCTGTCCAGGTCCCTCTGGATGGCATCCCTGCCCTCCAGCAAGTCAGCTGTGCCACACAGCTTGGTGTCATCTGCAAACTTGCTGAGGGTGCACTCAATTCCTCTGTCCATATCACTGACAAAGATGTTACAGAGCACTGGTCCCAGCACTGACCCCTGAGGAACACCACTTGTCACCGGTTGCCAGGTGGACATTGTGCCATTGATCACCACTCTCTGCATGCCACCATCCAGCCAATTCCTTATCCAGTGAGTGCTCCACCCATCCAGTCTGTGCTTTTCCAGTTTGGTGACCAGGATGTCATGTGGGACAGAGTCGAATGCCTTACTCAGGTCTAGGTAGACGACATCAGTTGCCCTTCCCCTGTCCATTGCAGCTGTGACTACATCATAAAAAGCCACCAAATTTGTCAGGTATGATTTGCCCTTAGTGAAGCCATTGCTGGTTACCACCAGTCACCTCTGCCTGGTTTTCCTTTTGCTTTTGCAGAGCCTTCAGGAGGATCTGCTCCAGCACAGCTATATCTGCATTTTAAGGGTTAAAGGCTACTTTCCACCCAGGTAAAGCCTTGTACCAGCTGAGCAGGAACTCATAAGAATAATTACATTTCTCTGCCTTGACCCTTTGCATAACATAGGACAAAGTATTTCAGCCAGAGTATTTTACAGCAATTTTGTTACATTTAGCTGAATAATTGAAAAATAAATCTTTTTCTTTGCATTTATTTTAATGTCTTCAGTCACCATTGCTAATAGCCTGGGGTTTATGAGTTTACTTGCAGGGACAGGTGATTTAATGCTATTACATGGTGCAAATCCCTTTTCCAGGATGAAAAGAATCCCCAGGAAATAATGTAAAATTCCCTTCCTTCTTTCCATTTGTCCTATCTAATTCCTGCAGCAATATTAAGTTTCACTTTTCAAAAGTATGTCTGAGAACCTCTACAAACACATAAGAAATTAATTAAGATTACACACTCACATCTGATGCAGGAGTTAGGCCTTTCCTTGAGCTCTTTGCTGTCTTCCTGGGGCATACTGGAAATGAAGCCCACTAAAAAAGTAATCCAGAAAAAGGGGTTTCAGATTCTAGACAAACAAACAACTCATACCAGAGAACAGATTTGCTTCTCTAGCTGCAGAAGCAAATTTGGAACATAGCAAAGACACTTTATGATTTTAATCATCTTTCTGGCCATGAATTGTAGTATGTTCTACAGGTGGTTCCACTGAGTAAAGCATTATATACTTAGAACTGTAAAAGCAGGCTGTTAGACCTTACACCTACCTCAAATTTAGAGTCATTTAAGAGTGTGCTAGTTTGAAGCTAGCTAGAATGTTTTGGTGAGAAGAACTAGATTACAGGCTGTGAAGAAAAAAACAATGGTGATGTCTACTTCACTCATAGGCTTGCTGAGATGTATAAGAACAAGAATCCAAGCATAGATAAGGGACCCACACTTCTTCTGGGGGAACTGGCTGAGCTGCATTCTCTCTCTAGCCTCTCTGCCGTTTCTCTGATTAATCCACTTTGCTTCCTAACCCCCTGGCCGAACCTCCATTCTTCCTTGGGACTGGGGTAAGGTTGAGAAGGGTAGGGGGAAGGTGAAGGGGTAGTTGAGAGCCCCTCTTGGGGATTCAGGTTTCTGGGAGGGCTGTTGTGTTTCTGTATTACCTTTTACCTTGTATATTTCTGCATATGTCTGCCTGTATATTCTGCTAAGCTGTAAATATAAGCTTCATTCTTCAATTTCCAGAGCTGGTTGGGTCTAGTCTGGGTGATTTCCAAAGTATGGGGGGGACAGGGAACACCCAAACCATCACAAAGAGTTTAAATATGAGGATTGGAAGAGCCACAACAGAATGCAAGTTAATCAGCTTAGCTTTTGCACTAACAGTGTCAATAAGTAATTAATAGGACAGATTTTCAGGTGTAACTTTGCGAGTCATTTCCAGCTTCAGAGGTCATCCCGAATGGCTTACTTGGAAGGACCACATTAAACATCCTTTAGGATATACTTCTCATCTTTGGCCAGTCAAGATGCCAAACAAAATTTTCAACCAGGTTGCCAAAAAAAGGAATTTTTAGAAAAGTACTTGAGTTTGGATTTTGTCGTGGGTAAAGAAATGGAGAGCCACAAACTGTTCCAGGCGGCACTGCAGTCAGGTGCCAGAGCACATTAAAAGCACGGAAGACATCTCGATGTTTCTTTTTATACAGCAGTGAAAAAGAGAGGCTACAAAACATTAATTAAATCATTTCTGGAAACATCTCAAGGGTTTACGGATTCTGCTTCCTGCTGAGAAACTGCACCACAAATGGCAGCCTCAGTCCACGTTCAAATGGTCACTAGAAGCCGTATCCTGTCGATGATGTAAAGCCGATGCAGGTGTATTAGCCACTTATTTAAACAGGGTAATTGGGGTGGTTTTTTTTTCATATTACATAATGTTTTCTGAAAATTAAGTAGAATGTAAAAGGTAGAAGGGAAGCCCAAAATGGGACCAATGAAATTGCTTTTCCTTGCTAGTGACCTGCTTGCTCTGGAGTTTCTGTGAATCCCATCAAGCACTTGTTTCAACTTCTGCCTTCCAAAGTGCTCTTGCAAATGTGGTCTTTTCTTCCCAAAAATGCCTGGCTGAACTATCAATGATTCAGCTCTTTTGAACTGAGCATTTGCTCTTTAAGAAAGTGACTGTACTCAGAAGACAGGAGGCATTCCTGACTGAGAAATTACTACCTTTTGATTAAAAAAATTGGTGATGTATCTCCAAAAAACCCCAACCCCAACACATGAACAACAGTCACATTACTTTTTCCAAAGCCCTGCCTGGGAGGTTGAGGAGGACTGATTGCATATCATATGGCACCACTTCTAATCCTTTGGCTGCCTGAATCTATCCTGTGTAATCAGCAAATTAGTGAGAATTACTTTAAGTATATCTCAGAGGACAACAGGAGGCACAATGTGCTCCTTCTCTGACCCTACTTGCAGGGCTGTAGCACAAACAAGGAGAGTAGGTAGGCAGGAAGCATAGTGCTCTTGTAGACCTCTTGCATACGCTGTCAGGTCATGGGAAGGATGAACCTTTGGGTTGCTGTAGCTCTGTATGCACAAAGGAAAGTCAGAAACTGAGGGAGTTGGGGCTGTTCAGTCTGGAGAGCAGAAGGCTCTGAGGTGACCTTATTGTGGCCTTACAGTATCTTAAGGGAGCCTACAAGAAAGCTGGGGAGGGGCGTTTTAGGATGTCAGGTAGTGGTAGGACGGGGCAGGGCCGAGAATGGAACAAAGCTGGAAGTGGGTAGATTCAGACTGGATGTTAGGAAGAAGTTCTTCACCATGAGGGTGGCAAGACCCTGAAATGGGCTGCCCAGGGAGGTGGTGGAAGCCCCATCCCTGGAGGTGTTTAAGGCCAGGCTGGATGAGGCTCTAGACAGCCTGATCTAGTGTGAGGTGTTCCTGCCCATGTCAGGGGGCTGGAAATAGATGATCCTTGTGGTCCCTTCCAACCCTGACTGATTCTATGATTCTAATCCTTCCCTGGCAGTCACCAAAAGCATCAGGTCATAGCTTTCCTAACAGGTATAGCCTAGACAGGCAGAGATCCAATTAGCTGAAGACAAGCCGGTTTGGTAGGTCCCCCATGCTTTAGACATCAGAGAGAAGTGTCTCAGTGCTCATTCCCCACTCTGCTGCTGTAGGCCTTACCTCCCAAGCCCATGGCTCCCCTCTCTGCCAGCTACCTTGCAGCATTTTTTTGCTGATGACATGGCTGTTGCCTTTTCAGGCATGGTGCAAAGGGCTGACACAGCTCGGGGGGCTGGGTGCTGATGGGAGGCACAGCTGGCTGCATATCTGCTGCTACATCACAGAAGTCATCAGGCACTGTTCTGTTGGCTTCCAGCTTTCTCCCTTTGATCTGATTACCCCAAATTCAAATTAGAAGCAGCTTTCCATATGTTGACACACTGTGCAAGGAGTGAGATCTTCCAGGGGAAGGACTGATGGCAAAGGCAAAGTGCAATCATACTATTCAAAACATGTGAGGCATGAAGTAATATGGGCCATTCCTCCCACTCCTCACAGGCTTTCATCAGAACTGCAGCCAGCTGAAGGCATTGATGTCAGGCTGCAGTCTCCTTGGAAGGTAATCCAAAAAGCAGGGAATTCACTTAGAGAAGAATTAAAGCCTGTTTCAAACCTCAGCACTCTCCGGTCCAAGCACTTTTAACTTTTTTTTGGCAGCCTTTGCTTCCTAAAGCCACACAACTGAAATAAGCTCAGCTCTTTTCCCCTGAGGAATTTGGAGGGAGACACTCATCGCCTGTGGCCGTACCATCTAGTGAAACACAGTCACTTACCACAGATATGGGTATTCAAGGAACAAAGTCTTTATCATGAGGGTGGTGGAACATTGGAACAAGTTGTTTGGGGACATAGTTGAGGCCCCATCCTTGGGGCACATTCAAGGGCAACCTCATCTGGTGGAAGATGTCCCTGCTCACTGCAGTGGGATTGGACTAGATGACCTTTGGAGGTCCCTTCCAACTCAAACCATTCTATAATTCTCTAACATCTACTGGCTGGCCTCTTAATTCACAAGAAAAGGGCCAAGCCATGACTGGAGTTCTGTGGTAGGAATGCACTGGTTTGACCTTACAGCTACAAGACAATTCAGGTCGGTGACAGGCAGTCTTCTGGCATCCTGCTTTACCATTTACAGCAAAGAGGGCAGCAGCTTTCAAAATCCTGCTGCAAGTGTTGAGCGTCCCCTAGATGCCTTCTAGTCTATCTGATGTGATTTTGGAATCTTAAAATGGTTGGAGGGGACTTCCACTTCCCTGCCACAGGCAGAGACACCTTCCACTAGATCAAGTTGGTCACAGTGCCATCCAACATGGCCTTGAATGTTTCCCAGGATGGGGCATCCACAGCCTCTCTGGGCAACCTGTGCCAACATTTCACCACTCACAGTAAAGAATTCCTCCTTAATATCCAGTCTAAATCTCCACTCTTTCAGTTTATCAGGGAATGTAGTGATAGGACAAGTGGCAGTGGCCTTAAAGAATCCCTCCCCATCTTTCCTGTAGACTCTCTAAGTATTGACAAGGGGCAATAAGGCCTCCCTAGAGGCTTCTCTTCTCCAGGCCAAGCAACCCAAGCTCTCCTCTGGGGACTTTCAAATCCCACCTGGATGCATGTGAACTGCACTGAATGATCCTGCCTTGGCAGGGGGGCTGGACTTAACGACCTTTGGAAGTCCCTTCCAACCTCTAAGGTTTTGTAATTCTAGCCTATCCTCGTGGTGCTCTAGCCCCCTGATAGTTCCTGTGGTCCTCTTTGGGACCTGCTCCAGCAAGTCTGACAACTTTTTTTTTTTTATTCTACTTTCAACAGGACAAACAGGACAAAGACAGTTAAATAGGTACATTTATGCCATTGAGTGTGACAGCTCCAAAAAGGCAAAATATACAACACCAAGACCGCTGCAGCAGTAAATACCCAGCAGAGCTAGAAAGACTGCAAAGCTCTCTCTGATCACACACTTCTCTCTTCCTCATGCCACACTGACTCAGCTCCACGGCACGAAAGAGTTTATCCAGTATTTACAGAAACAACACCCTAAATTTTGATGAGTGCCAGGCTTCATACTCCTGTCTCAAAAAACACAAAGTAATTGAATTTCTGAACCTCCACACCTCCTTTTCAGAAAGTCTTCCTAATGATGTCCCATTGATAGTGTTTTGTGTTAGGAACATTTGGAAGGGAAACCATGTTTGCAATACGCTTTCTGCAGGTGTTTGTACTGATCAGCCATCTGCATTCACCATCCAGATATTGTAGAATCAACCAGGTTGGAAGAGACCTCCAAGATCATCCAGTCCAACCTAGCACCCAGCCCTAGCCAGTTATCTAGACCATGGCACTTGGCACTAAGTGCCTCATCCAGGCTTTTCTTGAACACCTCCAGGGACGGTTTAGCTCTCAAATTCTTTTATCGTGTCCTATGGCTTGTTCAGATAAGCAAATTATGATGTTCACCTCTGAATTGTGGTTCTTTTCTCATAAAGCATCATACCTACAGAAGGTTTTCAATAACTCTTAGTATGATTCACCAGTTCATGACATCCATAGATCATTATTTCTTCCTTGGGGGTGTTCAAGAAAAGACTGGATGGGGCACTTAGTGCCATGGTCTAGTTGACTGGATAGGGCTGGGTGATAGGTTGGACTGGATGATCTTGGGGGTCTCTTCCAACCTGGTTGATTCTATGATTCAAGCAATCTGTGGCCATAATTTTGTTTTAGTGAATGCAAGTCAAAAGAAAACAAAACAACACACACACACAGAATAAAAGAGATCTTAAAGCTACATATTTTCCAGACAGAAGATTGGAAGATCTCCAGTGGGATCTTGATTTAGTTCAAGTACTGAAGACTGCACAACTTGGATTGCTGTTTTTCATCTTTCATACAAAGCACAGCCTTCAGACTGACCTTAGGAAAAAAAAATATCTAAACAGATTTTTGTCCTTTAGAATACAAATAAACAAGACATTGTGTGTTGTGATTGTTCTCCTCATTAGTCAGTCTCACATTTCAAAATAGTCAACAAAGCCATAATTTTGCCTTTGATGCCCTGGAGTGGGAAGAATAATGATATCAACAATAATTTGATCTTGTACTTGTCAGTGTTTGTCTTTATGTGGTTTGAGTTTGCCTTTGGTACACTCCAAGGTGAGATCCAAAGAGTCACTGCTAGGAGCTGCAGAACTCAAAACAGCTTATGGCTTCCAGAAAGCTCTTCCTCCTGCCAGTACAGAAGGGTTTTTCCCAAAGAAGCAAGTGGCTGTTAACTTGCAAGAGCTGTCAAGATTCCTGTGGATAAATTGGACTGTGGGATTGATCACCTTGAACATGGTAGTGGAGTCACTGTCCCTGGGGGTGTTCAGGAAAAGACTGGATGAGGCACTTAGTGCCATGGTCTAGTCGACTGGATAGGGCTGGGTCTCTTCCAACCTGGCTTATTCTATTCTATTCTATTCTATTCTATTCTATTCTATCAGCAAAACCTTGCTCTGATTTGGGTTTGCTGAGAAGGTCTCTCTGCAGGAGTCACACTAATTTAGGAGGTCAGATATTAGCTCAAAAATCTTTGCTGTAAAATAAGCTGTAATGGTGCTCTTGGAGCTGGAACTGTCTATGGTATGAACAAAGTAATATTCAACACATCCAAAGACACTGATTTACCCACTGCCACATGCATGGTTCATCCACCAGCTAATCAATATTTAGCTTTGCTGTATCTTTCAGATTTTCCTGAAATCCTTAACCTTTGAAGTCTTGCAAGCCAATCATGCAAACAGAAGAAAACTAAAGAAACACTGCAGCTTTCACATGTGTTGCCCTCCTAAACCTGAAAGGCTTCTCAGTGTCACACTGAGATTGTACCTGGACCTAGAGTTTGCCACTTGCTTTAGAAGAATAACAGACCTAAGATCCAAACATGAAGTACCAGGAGCTCACCTCTCAGTTTCAGTTGCTGGAACTTACCCAGAGACAGGACAGTAAAGTTCCTTGTTTCCTGAAGGAGCTGAGAAGAACTGATGCATCACCTTCACACTCAGAGGACAAAGCCAGGAACTTCCACAAACAAGATACTCAGCATGCTGGCCCCAGAGTATCAAGCAATAACCTGAGAGGAAACTTAGGAATATACACCTCCACAGTGCTGCTCAGACCAGGACTAGGGATGAAATGCACCTTGGAGCAGGGGGTGGGTGGAAGCCCCAGCTGCATCTGCTTGGGTATTAATGCCTAATAGTGACCCCAGAGCACCTGCAGTTGGTGTCAAAGGTTCATAGGATAAGGAAAGTGGTCTTCTAATTATATTAATTGTATAAACTTGGTGAAGTGACCCATTCTAATGTGTTAAGTTCGTTTAGTCTTGGACCATTCTTCAGAGTGCTGTGGTCTTTGCTGCATGTGATGAGTCTGCTCTGACCCATCCAGGAGGAAAGCACAAGAAATAAAACATATTTCTGCTGAGTACTGTGGATAGTAAAACACAGACTGCACCTATCACATGAATGGGATGTCCTAATCCTCGTTCTACTTCACCAAGGCTCCAAGACTATCACATGCATTTGGTTTTGCCCTGCGGTGGGTCAGGAACTTTACCTCCAGTTAAAATACACCAGACCAGCTCAAATGGCTTGGAAGTAAGCTAAAGCTCTATTTACAGCAAAGCTAAATTTAAAAGCATATATACACAACATATTTGCAGGTATTTACAATTAGATACAAATGAGAAATAGTACAGAAATCCTGTCTTCCCCTCTGAACAAAGAAAATTCCAGAAGGGACCAGTGCCAGCCTCTCTCTCCCTACATAGATATCAGCCAGCAAAGCTCACCTGTTATCTGGCCAAGGTTAGAGGGAAGGGAAGGGAAGGGAAGGGAAGGGAAGGGAAGGGAAGGGAAGGGAAGGGAAGGGAAGGGAAGGGAAGGGAAGGGAAGGGAAGGGAAGGGAAGGGAAGGGAAGGGAAGGGAAAGGAAAGGAAAGGAAAGGAAGGGAGGGGAGANGAAGAGAAGAGAAGAGAGAAGAGAGAAGAGAAAAAAAATGAGAAGCAAATTGAAGAGAAGAAAATAGAAGAAAAGAAAAGAGAAGAAGAGAAGAGATCCAGTGCCCAGAGCCAAGAAGGAATTGTTTAACATTGGCTTTTTATACCTCTTAGCAAACCACTGAATACTATAAACGTTATCATTGTTACTGTTTTACAAGCAATGCCCTGCTCATTCAGATTCTGTGCCAGTTTCTCTTGTTAGAATATTCCAATAAGCCTTAAACCACTACATGCTCCTGCTTAGAATATTCATGTCTTTTCTGACCACTCCAGGTCTCCAAGGCAATCCTACCCATTTGACTTGAGTCCTGTGTACAGTTCTGGAGCCCCCAACACAAGGAGTGAGTCCAGAGGAGGCCACGAAGATGCTCGGAGGGTTGAAGCAGCTCTGCTATGAAGACAGGCTGGGAGAGTTGAGGCTTTTCAGGTTGGAGAAGAGAAGGCTTCAAGGAGACCTTGTAGTGGCCTTCCGGTATCTGAAGGGGGCCTACAGGAGGGCTGAGGAGGGACTATTGACAAGGTCTGGTAATGTCAGGATGAGGAGTAATGGGTTTAAACTGGTAGAGGGGAGATTTAAACTGGATGTTAGGAGGAAGTTCTTTACAGTGAGGGTGGTGAGACACTGGCACAGGTTGCCCAGGGAGGTTGTGGCTGCTCTCTCCCTGGAGGTGTCCAAGGCCAGGTTGGATGAGGCCTTGAGTGACCTGTTCTAGTGGGAGGTGTCCCTGCCTATGGCAGGGGGGTTGGAACTGGATGATCTTTGAGGTCGCTTTCAACCTAAACCATTCTATAATACAATGATTTTGCTCTTCCAAACCACTCTGGACTTTTCTGTCCCTTCCCTTCAGGAGAGTGGTTTGACCCATAGATAACAAAGCTGCTCTGCTGCCTCGAGAGGTGTAGAGCAGCTCAAAAGAGAAGATCTTCATTTATTGATGGTTGTCTGTTCATTTATTAATCTTCAGGAAAACCTCTGTGGATTAAGCAGAGGCATCCTTTGCTTCTGGCAAAACATGACACCAAGCTGGGGGCTGATGTGGCTGGGTTGGAGGGCAGAAGGGCTCTGCAGCGGGACCTTGACCGCCTGGACAGATGGGCAGAGTCCAATGGGATGGCATTCAATGGCTCCAAGTGCAGGGTGCTGCACTTTGGCCACAACAACCCCATGCAGAGATACAGGCTGGGGTCGGAGTGGCTGGAGAGCAGCCAGACAGAGAGGGATCTGGGGGTGCTGATTGATACCCGCCTGAACATGAGCCAGCAGTGTGCCCAGGTGGCCAAGAGAGCCAATGGCATCCTGGCCTGCATCAGGAATGGTGTGGCCAGCAGGAGCAGGGAGGTCATTCTGCCCCTGTACTCTGCACTGGTTAGACCACACCTTGAGTACTGTGTTCAGTTCTGGGCCCCCCAGTTTAGAAGGGACATTGAGATGCTTGAGCGTGTCCAGAGAAGGGCAACGAGGCTGGTGAGAGGCCTCGAGCACAGCCCTACGAGGAGAGGCTGAGGGAGCTGGGATTGTTTAGCCTGGAGAAGAGGAGGCTCAGGGGAGACCTTATTGCTGTCTACAACTACCTGAGGGGTGGTTGTGGCCAGGAGGAGGTTGCTCTCTTCTCTCAGGTGGCCAGCACCAGAACGAGAGGACACAGCCTCAGGCTGCACCAGGGGAAATTTAGGCTCGAGGTGAGGAGAAAGTTCTTCACTGAGAGAGTCATTGGCTACTGGAATGGGCTGCCCAGGGAGGTGGTGGAGTCGCCGTCCCTGGAGCTGTTCAAGGCAGGATTGGACGTGGCACTTGGTGCCATGGTCTAGCCTTGAGCTCTGTGGTAAAGGGTTGGACTTGATGATCTGTGAGGTCTCTTCCAACCCTGACGATACTATGATACTGTGATACTATGTAAGGAAATTCCCTTCCATCTTTTCCAGGGGTTTGAGTGCCCCTCTTAAAACTGTCAGTAACCAAATTTTACTGCAGAGCAGAAATGCTCTTAACCTCCCTCTGTTTACTGCATTGCAATTAAACTTTGTGAAAGAGCCCCCCCAAAAAATAGCAAATACGAACAGCTTACGTTGAAGTGGTGTCAGTGATGGATGTGTTCACACAAACCCTCTCAACTCCTGGATTTTCTTAAACAAGATGCTTGCTCTCTCCCTAATCTTTGGAGACTTTTGGTTCTTGTTTTGGTAGTGGTTGTTTATGCAGCAGTGTTAACTGAGACTTGATCATTCTTCTGATTTTAATTGCTCTTGACATATTTTGTTTGAAATTCCACACTGCTGTTGTAAGACAGTTTTACTGGAGATGCTGCTTAGTGATATTTTTCCCTGATGAAAACATCACAGTTAGAGGTCTGGTAAGGTCAAATGTTTCCTGCTGCAATCTTGGAAGTTCAGGAACTTCCCACCACATTTATTAGCATTTTGTTTTCAGATAGACTTCCCACAGAAGAAAATAATACAGACCTTAAGAATTAACTCCTGAGAGGTCATCACATGAATCTTAAGGGATTGTTTAATGAGGAAAATTGGCAGTTTCATTTCACTTTTCTTACTTGTTAGCAGAATGATTTTTGGGTTTTTTTTTGAGCTTAATTTATTTATGTTCTCCACTTTCCTCTCCAGCTTCAGGGGACCACAGAATAAAGCAACATGCAGGTGAAAAAGGAGAAGAGGAAGCTTGGGGGTGACCTCTTTGCTGTCTACAACTACCTGAAGGGAGGTTGTAGCCAGGTGGGGGTTGGTCTCTTCTCCCAAATAACCAGCAACAGAACAAGGGGACACAGCCTCAAGTTGTGCCGGGGGAAGTATAGGCTGGATGTTAGGAGGAAGTTCTTCACAGAGAGAGTGATTGGCATTGGAATGGGCTGCCCAGGGAGGTGGTGGAGTCGCCGTCCCTGGAGGTGTTCAAGAAAAGCCTGGATGAGGCACTTAGTGCCATGGTCTGGTTGATTGGCTAGGGCTGGGTGCTAGGTTGGACTGGATGATCTTGGAGGTCTCTTCCAAGCTGGTTGATTCTGTGGGAGTTCCTGAATCAGATACCATATTGCAAATAATCTGTATCTTCACAGAATCATAGAATCAGTCAGGGATGGAAGGCACCAAAAGGATCATCTAGTTCCAGCGCCCCTGCCCAGGGCAGGTACACCTCACACTAGACCAGGCTGTCTAGAGCCTCATCCAGCCTGGCTTTAAACACCTCCAGGGATGGGGCTTCCACTGTCTCTCAGGGCAACCCATTCCAGGGTCTCACTACTCTCATGGTGAAGAACTTCTTCCAAACATCCAGTCTGAATCTACCCATTTCCAGCTTTGTTCCATTCCCCCTAGTCCCATCACTACCTGACATCCTGAAAAGTCCCTCCCCAGCTTTCTTGTAGGCCCCTTTAAGATGCTGAAAAGCCACAATAAGGTCACCTTGCAGCCTTCTCCTCTCCAGACTGAACAGCCCCAACTCCCTCAATCTCTCCTCACAACAGAGCAGCTCCAGCCCACTGATCATTCTCATGGCTCTTCTCTGGACATGCTGCAGCATGTCCATGTCTCTCTTGTAACAGGGGCTCCAGAACTGGATGCAGTACTCCAGGTGGGATCTCACCAGTGCAGAGTAGAGGGGGAGGATCACTTCCCTCACCCTGCTGGCCACACTTCTCTTAATGCAGCCCAGGCTCTGATTGGCTTTTTAAGCTGCAAGAGCACACTAACAGCTCATATGGAGCTTCTCTTCCATCTGCTTCAATGTGATGAGAAGCATTGATGTGTAGATGCAGGAGTGCACAGAGGGGACAGTTCATGTTTCTCAGTGTTTTCAACAGTCCTATGGACACATGGGACCGCTCATTTCATCTCAAGGCCCTCTGAGGATACTTTGCTGTATTTATAATGCAGACAGCACTTTTTCTTAAAGTAGCTCATTGTTTCTGCATTCCCAAGCAGATCTATTTTCATTTGCCTCGACTTTCTGTATTATATCATCATAGAATCATTATAGAATCAACCAAGTTGGAAGAGACCTCCAAGATCATCCCCTCCAATCGTTCACCCAGACCTGTCCAATCAACTAGACCATGGCACCAAGTGCCTCATCCAGTCTTTTTTTTTAACACCTCCAGGGACAGCCATACAAGGCATTATTGTAGTGCCTCAACAATGCTCCTACTGGTTTGGGTCACTTCGGTTTTCCCACACAGATTTTTTCAAAAGAAGAGTCAGAAGAAGTCCAGCAGCTTTGCAGTGTCTCATGTCTACAGTAGGACTCACTTTATCCATTCAGAGGAGTACCTTAGAATCATAGAATCAGTCAGGGTTGGAAAGGACCGCAAGGATCATCTAGTTCCAACCCCCCTGCTATGGGCAGGGACACCCTACCCTAGATCAGGGTGGCCAGAGCCCCATCCAGCCTGGCCTTAACAAGGGATGGGGCCTCAACTGCCTTCCTGGGCAACCCATTCAAGGATCTCACCACTCTCATGGTGAAGAACTTCATCCTCATGTCCAGTCTGAACCTATGCACCATCTGTGAGTCTTTGATAGTAGGCATCTCAAATGAACAATATAAAAAGGGCTGCAGCTGGCCAAATGGCTATCAGAAATGCTGGGAAAAAATAAATACTGAATACCTGCTATAAATAATTTACATTTTTTGTTTGTTTGTTGGTTGGTTTCTTTAATATTTTTATTATATATTGCCCAATTTGTGCAAAAAGATTTGATCTGGTGATGTTGGATTGACTGTGTTCATATCTAATTTTCTTAGTGTTCCTTTGCTCTTACAGTTTGCTGAGGAGACTCACTAGCATGCTACTCCACTTCTATGTGCATAAGCATTTTTTTCCCCCCTGAGCTTCATTCTGGACAAAGCAAAGATATGGTTACCAGAAAAGTAATTTTTTATTCCCAAGAAATCATGTCAGAAAAATTCTTTACAATTGACCAAGTATCCTTGAACAGTTTTGGGGGGTTTAAGCTTTTCCAAAGAAATGTTCATGATGTCCAGCAGCAGCAAGGAGGTGATTGTCCCCTTATACTTTGCTCTGGTGAGGTGTTGTGTTTTGGGCACCTCGTTACAAGAGGGATGTGGAGGTGCTGGAGCCAGGGCAGAGGAGGGCAATGAATCTGGGAATGGGCCTGGAGAATAAATCTTATGAGGAGTGACTGAAGGAGCTGGAGATGTTTAGTTTTAGGGAGAGGAGGCTGAGGGGAGACCACATGGCTGTCTACAGCTACCTGAAAGGAGGTCGTGGAGAGGTTGTTGCTGGTTCTCTTCTCACAGGTTAATGATAGGACAAGAGGGAATGGCCTCAAGCTGCCACTGGGGAGGTTCAGATTAGACATTAGGATTTTTTTTTTCCCAGCAAGAGTGGTCAGACATTGGAATGAGCTGCCTGAGGACGTGGTGGTGCAGTCACCAACCCTGGATGTGTTTAAAAGTTGTTTGGATATGGTGCTTGGGGCTATGGTTTAGGGTGAGCCTTGTAGAGCAGGGATATCAGTTGAAGATCCTGAGGGGCTTTTCCAACTGAAATGTTTCTGTGTTCTGTGATTCTGCCTTCATGTGTAAGATATTTACAAGCTTATTCTGGTCCATAGTGCTTTTCTTTCCATTTAGTTTTGGGAAGCAGAGGTAGTGCCCCACCAATAATAAGAAAACAATTTGAAACTTTAGCTTTTACAAGCTGAGGTTTGGTAGGTTTAGCTTAAATATTAGGAAAAAGTTTTTCATGGAGTGGTCAGGGACTGGAGTGAGCTGCCCAGGGAGGTGGTGGAGTCACCAACCCTGGATGTGTTTAAGAGTCATTTGGATGTGGTGCTTAGGGGTATGGTTTAAGGTGAATTTTGTAGAGTAGGGTTATAGGTTGGACTTGGGGATCCTGAGGGGCGTTTCCAACCCGGATGTTTCTGAAGACAGCTCACAAATATATGCTAGCTGAAATCATGATCACTGAGAATATGTGTAAGCTCATGTCAGTGTTGTATCCTGAGGAGTTTATAGACTGAGTGGAAGAATTCCAGTTTTAATCCTCCTCTGCCTTCCTTCATTAGGCATGCTGTGAAATAGTTTAGTGATATAAATAGATTTTCTACTGTCCTGTCCTAAAGCCTAAGTCAGTAGGAGCCTTTCCTTGGCTTCCAGTATCTTTGGGATCAGGGTATGGTAGAGAAGCTTCAGGTTGATTGAGGATTGTTTTTTTTGTGTGCCATATGGCATGATCCTCTGGTTTACACAACAAGTGGAAGAATAATACAGGTCTGGATCTGCCATCTGAGCTAGCTTTGAGACTGAAAATATGTTTAGTGTGAAGTGGTGCAGAGTGGAAATCGCTTTCCTTCTGCAGACTGTAACAACAGTGTCTGTTTTATCCTCTTGCTGCATCATGGGTTTGGGTTGTTTAGTCTTTTATAGAGAAAGAGAAAAGGGTGTTCAGACTCAAGTGTGCTTTTCATGCTCTATTAATTTTAGGCACAGAACCACCTATGCCTAAAATTAGTAGGGATAACCTGGAACTCCTCAAACCACTACATCCACTCAGAGCCAAGTGCAAGATAACAGTGTCTACCTTTCAAGTTTGCTTGTTTGGAAATGGAAAAGTCCTCAGTTTCTCACCCTCACTCCTTAACAAACACAGCAGCATCTGAACTGAGGACTGAAGGATGGAAAACCCCAGATCTTCACTGTACATGAAAGAAGGAAATGTTAATTATTTAAAGACTTATAGACTACTGTACTATATTTTAAGATCAAACAACAGCTTACCTTAAATCTCTATATATTTACATTTATCAAAGCATGAAAGATTAAGCACAGATTATTGTTAGAGTTTATTTTGACTTTTGTGGGTTTTTTTCCCCTTCAGTGTGAGTGGAAGCACGTCTGGAATGTTATATTGCTTCAGCAGGTAGTTCTACAAGTAGCTACGTGGGTTTGCTTCTCTGTGTTGTTTCATATTTAGATTCTGTCTGCCATCCCAAATGGTCCCAGACCTGCTTTGCAAACAGCAGGAAAAAAAAAGAAAAGAAGTGAATTGCAGCTGCCTTGGTATAAAATTGGCAGGCAAAAAAGCACAAAGCTGAGAAGGGAAATAACAATTAAAGCCATTTAGAAAAATGCTGAGTCTTATAAAATGTCCTGCTGGGCTGGAGACATTCTGCTGGTGGCCAAAAGACAACAAATCCAGGTGCCAGCTCCTGTTTGGGATTATTCAGTAAAATGCTTAACTAGCCTTAAAAGCAGGTCTGAAGATCTGCTGGGATCCATGGGGGAGGCAATGGGAAGCTTTGCTGCAGGGGTGTGCTGGGTTAATGAATCCCGGATTCAGAATGCAGAGTAAGATGCCAAATCCTCTGTATAACAACATCTGGAGAGTCCTGCACAGGATGCAAAACAGCCTCTGTGTTGGTTCAGTGTAAAATGCTGGACGGGAGGATAGCTAAAACCTCTGCTCTCTCTGGCTCTTACTTACATGCCTTTGGGAATTTGAGTTAGAGTCTAAAACAGCTTCACAGCTGGAGTCACTCTCTGGGAACTAACTCACTGTTTTCTTTGGAAATGCTATGATGAGGTGAGATCCACCTCCCACCCCACAGCAGAGGGCCATAGTCACAGGGCTTAGACACTCTTTCAGGAGGCAGGAAAAGTTCTTCAGCTTGGAGGCAGAAGAAAATAGCTTGAGATTTGTGGGGCAGAAGATGAGGGCACTGTGGCTGAAAGCACACATCTGGAAGAGAAAAAGGCTTGAGGCTGGATTGTGCTTCCAAGATGTTTTTATGCCTTTTGCATTAAATACATATATATATATATATATCCCCCATCTCTAGGGAATCCTGTTTCTGGGTAGGTAGACAGACAGATATCACAGCAGATATTTTCATTCTTAGAATCTGTGGCTGAGGATGATGCTCTTTTCCCTACACCTTCATCTACTTGAAAGGCGAGCCCCTTGGCCAGGCCAGCCATTTAGGGTCTGTATAAAGCTGTTTGTGCTCCTGCAGTAGAGAGAAATGGCCAGGAGATGCATTTCACTTAGCTTAAGCAATCTCTTTGGATGGGAAAAAAGTCTTTTGGAGGCACTTCTCTGCTTCTCTTAGCTGCAAAGAGGCTGGTAAGTGAGATGTCTGTCAGAATCCCAGTGTCTGCTCATGGGTCCTCTGGGGACCAGTGGAATCTCAGCTATTTCTCTGCACTCCTTTCCTACAAGTCAGGTTGTTGTTTGTTTGGGGTATTTTTTCGGTTGGTTGGTTTGGGGTTTTTTTGTTTGTTTGGTTTGGTTTTTTTGTTGTTGTTTGTTTGATTGGTTTTGTTTTGTTCCGTTTTTCCATGGCTTTTGGAACAGTATTTTAAAATCATTTCCTAGCAGCATGGCATCTTTGGGAATGTAGACTGATCTCCATCAGTCTCTTACATCCAGAAGAGGCCTGCCATATCTCAGCTGTGTTTGAAAGCAGGACTACATAAAGATACTCTGTGTAGCTGTTTTCTTGTGGCTTGTGTCTGTTCATGTTTGGGTAAGCAAGTTTTATTTTCAGCTGAGGTTATGCAAAATTATTGTGATAAGAAATTCAACTTAGAAACAAAGTCTTCATACCGTTAGCAGTTCAGTTTGACTCTGGTTTTTCCAACCTGCACTCAGGTGATTTGGATAATGAATAGTTAAAAAGCTTTGCATAACTTAAACTTCTACATTCAAGGCATCTTGAGGAAATTCAGTCAATATCCATCTGGTAAAGACAAACATTTTATAAGTGACTTCACCCATCCTAGGGTGAAAACTGTAATTTTCAGTGTTTAGAAAGTTGGAGTGCATCCTTTAGGTTCCATTGTTTAAAAAGTTCAAATGCATCCTTTAGGTATTAATTGAACAATATTATCATAGAATCATAGGATAGTTTAGGTTGGAAGTGACCTCAAAGATCATCTAGTTCCAACACCCCCACCATGGGCAGAGACACTTCAGACAAGAACAGGTCACTCAAGGCCTCATCCAACCTGGCCTCAAACACCTTCAGGGGGGGAGCATCCACAACCTCCCTGGGCAACCTGTGCCAGTGTCTCACCACCCTCACTGGAAAGAACTTCTTCCTAACATCCAGGCTAAATCTCCCCTCCACCAGTTTAAGTTAGATTCAGAGCTTTCTGCAAACACAGAAAGGTTAGTTTGGTTCAGCAGAGCACTGGACAACACCATCAGCTTTGACACAGGGTATGGTTGTGCTTCAGGACTGTGAGCCATTTAGTTATCTTTCAAAGGAGAGCAGTAACTTATCCGAAGCCAGACAGAGAGGTGGACTGCAGCAACCCTGTCTCTGCTGCATGGATTTCATGGAATCACAAAATCAGTCAGGGCTGGAAGGGATCACAAGGATCATCTAGTTCCAGCCCTTTTGCCATGGGCAGGGACACCTCACACTAGATCAGGCTGCCTACAGCCTCATCCAACCTGGCCTTAAACGCCTCCTAGGATGAGGCTTCCACCACTTCCCTGGGCAACCCATTCCAGGGTCTCACTACTCTCATGGTGAAGAATTTCTTCCTAACTTCTAGTTTGAATCTACCCATTCAGCTTTGTACCATTCCCCCTAGTCCCATCACTACCTGACATCCTAAAAAGTCCCTCCCCAGCTTTCTTGTAGGCCCCTTTAAGATACTGAAAAGCCACAATAAGGTTGCCTTGGAGCCTTCTCGTCTCCAGAATGAACAGGCCCAACTCCCTCAATCTCTCCTCACAACAGAGCAGCTCCATCCCTCTGATCATCCTCATGGCCCTTCTGGGGACACTTTCCAGCACATCCATATCCCTCTTATAACAGAGGCTCCAGAACTGGATGCAGTACTCCAGGAGGGATCTCACCAGCGTGGAGTAGAGGGGAAAGATCACTTCCCTCACCCTGCTGGCCACACTTCTGTTGGTGCAGCCCAGGCTCTGGTTGGCTTTCTGGGCTGCACCAGCACACTGATGGCTCATACTGAGCTTCTCATCCACCAGCACCCCCAAGTCCCTCTCCTCAGGGCTGCTTTCAAGCCAGTCACTGCCCAGAGTATATTGCTGCTTGGAATTGCCTCAACCCAGATGCAGGACCTTGCATTTCCAGGATCAACTACGGCTTGAGCGCATCAGCCCACAAGTTCACTGCAGGCGATTAGCCAGCCCTCCGCAATTACTAACCCAGCTCCATGACCCCTTGGCACCAACCCTAATTATGGTTTTGATAACAAGCTGTAGATGTAATTAGAAGTGTAAGTGCAATGTAAAGAGATAGTAGGTTTGCTTGACACCCACTTGGAAACAGGAAAATAATTAGATTCAGGATGCTGTCACAGACCATGCTGCGTGGCTGATGTGAAAAGCACTGTGTTGTGGGAAAGGAGAGCTGTCTGATTGACTCTGGAAATTATGTTCAGTCCCCAGGCTCCTGCAAACAGAATTTCCTTTTTTTTTTTTTAAAATATGAGAATTTCTAGCAGTAAGTGTGGGGTTTTTTTACTCATTTGGGGAATTATGCTATTTGTACTTGGTGCCTTAATGTCTTAGAGGGGAAAAAAACCCCAGTGGGCTACAAAGGATGCGAGTAGCTTTAATCATTTGGATGTTATGAGAAGAAAAGCCTGATCAATGAATATTTATTGATTCTTCAAACACCAAATATCTGTCTGTGTGAAACAATCTTGGGTATCAGTCCTTATGGACTCGTCTTTGCTTTGCTGTTGCACGTGGCCAGTTTAAAACAATGCCACGCTTCGTTACCAAGCTGGGCAGCTTTATGGTTCAAACAAATCTGTGGCTTAGAGACTTGTTACTTAAATGGATAGAGTGGGTGAGAGCTGTTGTTTCTCCAGGGAAAGGACAGTGGCAAGAAATATTGAACACATCCCCCCTCCTTTTTTTTTCCTTTTCTTCTTCTTTTAAGTAATAAAGCTCATGCTAGCTTTAGAGATCATTTTGACTCCCGGGCTGGCTGAAAATAACCAGCAATAGAACAAGGGGACACAGTCTCAAGTTGTGCCAGGGGAGGTACAGGCTGGATGTTAGGAGGAAGTTCTTCACAGAGAGAGTGATTGGCATTGGAATGGGCTGCCCAGGGAGGTGGTGGAGTAACCATCCTTAGAGGTGTTCAGGAAAAGCTTGGATGAGGCACTTGGTGCCATGGTCTAGATGAGTGGCTAGGGCTGGGTGCTAGGTTGGACTGGATGATCTTGGAGGTCTCTTC
>WAAF01005644.1:187582-212585 GCA_013400475.1 Tricholaema leucomelas
CAGTTTATTATTCCTCCTCAGATGCAGGACTCTGCACTTGTCCTTGTTCTGCTAGTTGAAGCTGGCACTAAGCTTTTTGTGACTTTTGCAACAAAGCTGTGGCACTGAACTGTAAAAACGAGTCACAGGGAGCGAGATCGGAACCCCTTATGTAGCGAAGGAGTGGTGGTATTCCAAATCCTCTCCTCAGGAGAGGTATTTGGAATTTGGTGTTCCAGATTCCATCTCCTCAGGATTACACCATTGCCACCATTTGAGAGCAAGTAAGGAAGAGATGAGAAGGTCCTGGCTATAGGATCTTGTCTCTTGAGTTTACTCTGGAAAGCAACAGCAGTGATTTAATTAATTGCCTTTTCTTTTGGCCCCATCTGAGATATGGTTACAAGCTTGGATCATGGTGAGGGCTGTTTGCTTTTTGTTTCTGTGCTTGTTCAGTGTAGGTTGCAATCTTTAGCAGTTAACAAGTCTATTAAAGGTGCCTTGGAGAAAGCAGTCAGCAGACATTTCTGCGGGGTTATGAATGCACTCAGTGTCTGAACATGCTTCTTGGCTTCTGCACGATAAACTTGAAGGAAAATAAAAGCTCAGTGTTACTATGGTAACCTGTATTGATACACACTGGGTAGATAGCTGCCTTTATGAATGACAGATGCAGGACACTGGTAGCTTAGCCTTCCTTACACTGCCTGATTGTGCATGTGCCATACTGTACATTTCTGTCAGCAGGACTTCACATCTGAAAAAGAAACATTTTAGTGCAACAGGGCTGGCTTCTGAAGGTTTGTTGGTTGGTTGTTTTCTTTTTGTGAGTTCACATAACTCAAAGCACTGCTTAGGAAAAAAAAAAGTAATAGAACCCCCAAATACAGTTTAGACTTCCCCATGGCAGCTAAAGCCAGCATAAATAAATGTCTATTTTTAAAGCATAATGCTGAGCAGCTTCGTGACATCTGCTCAGCTGGTTAGACTCAGCAGTAACCATCCATACATTGCAACTGTCCTTCCACTCCTCCCCAGTGAAATAATATATGAGGTGTTGTAAAGTTTGCCCATGTGGTTGTGTAAATGAGAGGGACCGCAAGAGCGGGAGCTGGAGCTACTTCAGGGGTGCTCCAGCCCTCCAGCATTTGTCAAAGCTGCCCTGCTCTCTGCCTCACCACAGGTCTCAGTGCTGAGTTGCCATGTCTCAGCACTGGGAGACCAAAGAGGGGCTGTGACCTGCAGCTTATGGACATCAGACTTGTGCTACAGTTACTGCGGCTGCAGTGTTTCAGGTTGTCCATCTCTCTATGTGTCTGTCTGTTCATCTCAGTGCTGAGAGTGCTGATTCAGGGACACAAAAATCTTAGAAGAATAGAATAGGACTTTCAAGGTCATCTAGTTCCAACAGCCCTGTCATGGGCAGGGATGCCTTCCACTAGAGCAAACTGCTCACAGCCCTGATCAATCTGGCCTTCAAAACTTGCTGCGATGGGGCATCTCTTGTGAAGAGAGTCTGAGGGAGCTGGGGCTCTGCTGCTTGGAGAAGAGGAGACTGAGAGGTGACCTCATTCATGGTTATTAATATGTAAAGATGAGTGCCAGGAGGCTGGAGCCAGGCTCTGCTCAGTAATGCCCAATGACAGGACAAGGGGCAATGGGTGGAAGCTGAGGCATAGGAAGTTTCATGGAAACATGAGGGGGATTTTTTTCCCTGTGAGGGTGACAGAACATTGGAACAGGCTGCCCAGGGGAGTTGTGGAGTCTCCCTCTCTGGAGATATTCAAAACTGGATGCATTCCTGTGTGATCTGGTCTAGGTGATCCTGCTCTGGCAGGGGGTTTGGATTGGATGAGCTTTCGAGGTCCCTTCCAGCTCCTGACATTCTGTGATTCTCTGGGCAACCTGCTCCAGTGTCTCACCACCTTCACACTGAAGTATTTCTCCAAATATCTAAACTAAAACTACCCTCATTGTTTTGCAGCCATTACCCCTCATCCTGTCACTACACTTCCTGATAAATGGTCTCCTCATTTTTCCTGCAGGCCTCCTTTAAGTACCGGAGGGCTGCAGTAAGGTCTGCCTGGAGCCTTCTCTTCAGTTTTTTTGTTCACCATCATCACCAATTCCTTCTGCACAGGGCTGCTTTCAACCCACTCCTCATGAAGTAAAAATACTGAAAAAGGGAGTTTAGAGAGCCACATGGCCCAGAAGGGCACCAAGACTGGTTGTGAGGGTTTGGGCATCACTCGCCCCCCCACCGGATATCACCCAGGCTAGACTCAGCCAGCTCTGGAAATTGAATGAAGCTTATATTTACAGCTGGCACAATGTACAAGCAGATATTTACAGTATATACAGTTATATACAAGGTAAAAGGTAATACAGAAACCCAATACCCCTCCCAGAAACCTGAGTCTCCAGGAGGGGCTCCCAACCCCTTTTCCATCTTCTCCCACCCCTCTCAACCTTACCCCAGTCCCAAGGAAGAATGGAGGTTCGGCCAGGGGGTTAGGAAGCAAAGTGGATTAGTCAGAGAAACAGTAGAGAGGCTAGAAAGACATGCAGCTCAGAGCTCCCAAGCAGAATGACTCCCTTATCTATGCTTGGATTCTTGTTATACCTCTCAGCAAGCCTATGAGTGAAGGAGACATCATTCTGTTTCCCTTTCACAGCCTGTGATCTAGTTCTTCTCACCAAAACATTCTAGCTAGCTTCAAACTAGCACACTGGTGAGAGGGTTGGAGCACAGCCCTACGAGGAGAGGCTGAGGGAGCCTCAGGGGAGACCTTATTGCTGTCTACAACTACCTGAAGGGAGGTTGTAGCTAGGTGAGATTGGTCTCTTCTGCCAGGCAACCAGTGACAGAACAAGAGGACACGATCTCAAGCTTCACCAGGGCAGGTTTAGGCTGGACATGAAGTTCTTCACAGCAAGAGTGATTGAGCATTGCAGTGGGCTGCCTGGGGAGGTGGTGGAGTCACCATCCCTGGAGGTGTTTGAAATGAGACTGGATAAGGCACTTAGTGCCATGGTTTAGTTAATTACAAGGTTTTAGGTAATAGGTTGGACTCAATGATCTCAAAGGTCTTTTCCAACCAGGTTAATTCTCTGATTCTATGAGATGGACCACAAGAGAGAGAAGAGATGCCATGAGTGCAAGCCTGTTGGGACAGTAACATCTTAGAGCAACTGCTCAAAACCAGTGCTTAATTTCTTTGCTTTTTTAGGGGCTGGCTTGCTCCATCTGATGCCTAGGAGACCACTGAGCTCCTGGAAGAACAACCATTTTAAACTGTGCCAATATCTGGGTTTGGGTTTTTTTTTTTATTTTTTGCATAGCAAGGATGGGTGAAGGAAGAAGAATGCAGTTAAGCTTGTTCCTCTGGAGGATTTGTCTTCCTGGAATCTGTTGGTTTGTCTTTCATCAGAACTAATGTGAAAATTGCATGTAGCGCTAACAATTACAGTATCACAGTCTCACAGTATCACCAAGGTTGGAAGAGACCTCACAGATCATCAAGTCCAACCCTTAACCACAGAGCTCAAGGCTAGACCATGGCACCAAGTGCCACATCCAACCTTGCCTTGAACAGCTCCAGGGACAGCGACTCCACCACCTCCCTGGGCAGCCCATTCCAGTGGCCAATGACTCTCTCAGTGAAGAACTTTCTCCTCACCTCGAGCCTAAACTTCCCCCGGCGCAGCCTGAGGCTGTGTCCTCTCGTTCTGGCGCTGGCCACCTGAGAGAAGAGAGCAACCTCCCCCTGGCCACAACCACCCCTCAGGTAGTTGTAGACAGCAATAAGGTCACCCCTGAGCCTCCTCTTCTCCAGGCTAAACAATCCCAGCTCCCTCAGCCTCTCCTCGTAGGGCTGTGCTCGAGGCCTCTCACCAGCCTCGTTGCCCTTCTCTGGACACGCTCAAGCATCTCAATGTCCCTTCTAAACTGGGGGGCCCAGAACTGAACACAGTACTCAAGGTGTGGTCTAACCAGTGCAGAGTACAGGGGCAGAATGACCTCCCTGCTCCTGCTGGCCACACCATTCCTGATGCAGGCCAGGATGCCACTGGCTCTCTTGGCCACCTGGGCACACTGCTGGCTCATGTTCAGGCGGGTATCAATCAGCACCCCCAGATCCCTCTCTGTCTGGCTGCTCTCCAGCCACTCCGACCCCAGCCTGTATCTCTGCATGGGGTTGTTGTGGCCAAAGTGCAGCCCCTGGCACTTGGAGCCATTGAACGCCATCCCCTTGGACTCTGCCCATCTGTCCAGGCGGTCAAGGTCCCGCTGCAGAGCCCTTCTGCCCTCCAACTCAGTCACATCTGCCCCCAGCTTAGTGTCATCTGCAAACTTGCTGATGACTGACTCGTTGCCCTCATCCAGATCATCTCTGAAGATGTTAAAGAGGATGGGGCCCAGCACTGATCCCTGAGGGACACCACTAGTGACTAGCGACTTGAGTCGCCAGTCACAGTAACAGGTCAGAAACTGCCACTGTATTATGCAAAATACTTGTTTAACTGCAAGAGAATCTTACTGTGGAAGGAGTCAAAGACGCAGTGAAGGTAGGTCTTTAGGAATGTTGAATCCCAGTGATTTAGCTACTATAATTAGTACTGCAAATTGTGGCAAAATAATCAGCTGGAATTAGTAGAGGGTGCAGCCTTCAGCAGTGGCTTCCAGTTAGCCTCCAGCTCAGGGCATTGCTTCTTGCCGTCACAGCATCCTTCTTCCAAACAAGGATGTTGAACGGAGAGTAAATACCTTGGCTGCTCTAAAGCAGACAGCAGAAGTGCTTGGCTTTTTCACATGAAGCTTATGGGTCAGTTGTGCTCCATTTGTGTTGTTGATGGCCTTTTACTTAATTTTTTTAAAAGGTGAAACTTTAGAAGAAAAAATGAGTTCAGAGAGAAAACCGCAACACAAGGAGAAGGTAATGTCCTAGTTTGAGCCTAGCTGGGATATTTTGGTGAGAAGAATTGGATCACAGGCTGTGAAAAGGAAACAATGGTGATGTCTACTTCACTCATAGGCTTGCTGAGATGTATAAAAACAACAACATTAATATAGATAACGGAGTTTGTTCTCTGGCTTTGGGCTGCACTTCTCTCTCTCTAACCTAACTTGCTGTCTGACCAATCCTTCTGCTTCCTAACCCCCCTGGCTGATCCTCCAAACTCACCTTGAATGTAAGGCAAAGTCTGAGGTAATGTAGAGGGGTGGGAAGAAGGTGGAAGGAAGGGTGGTTGGGAGCCCCTCCTGGGGACTCTGGTTTCTGGGAGGGCTGTTATGTTTCTGTATTACCTTTTTAACTTGTCTATTTCTGTATAGATTGTAAATACCTGCTTGTATGTTGTCCTAAGCTGTAAATATACAGCTTCATTCATTCAATTTCCAGATCAATTGAGCCTAGTCTGGGTGATTTTCCACACTGTGTAGGGGGAGCAAGGAACACCCAAACCATCACAGGCAAATACCTAAGAGTCCTGCTTCATTTAAGACCCTAACTTGGTAATATCATGAGATGGAATGCTCCAGTATCCCACATCAGAGAACTTCCTCACTTCTCTTTTTGGGGTAGCTGTTCCAATGGATGTGGCCCAGCTAAGGTTTGAAACAGGAATTATTTCCCTCTTAATTATTATTTTTTAATTGTGTTTTACTTTGAAAAAAATTGCTTTATTTTAACATAGCTTTCCTATTTCTGTCTTTTCTCTTCTGGTTTCCCAGCAACTAGCACCAGACACCTTCCTGTCACCACAAGGACATCGCATGTCTAAGCATAACAAAGAAACACGTAGAACTGGACGGTAAGCAAACAACATCCTCTGAAACTCCTCTGTTAGATCATGATACAGTTATTATTTTAAGCAATTAAAATTCCTGCCATTTACCATGTCAGATTCAATTAAATTCCCAGGAGCACAGAAAGCAGAAGTTTGTTGCACTATAGACATTTGCATTACAAATTTGGCTTGATAGTTAAGCACATGTGATGAAAATTATTCCTGTTGTTGATGTATGCTCTGAAAAAAAAAAAAACTCAAACAGTAATCCTCTTTTTCAAACAGTTTGGAATTGTTTCTCCCTCTCAAAGAAACACAATGAAGCCTTTGGTGCTCTGTCTATAAGAAAGCCCAGGCAAAATAAGACCTCGTTCTTATAAACACACAAATGCTGAACTTCATGCATGTGAGCATACCCATAGGGTCTGAATGTAAAACTAAGTGTGGATAGGTGAGTTTGTAGGGCAGATCCTTGCCATGAAGATAAATGAAGTAATAGAAAAGATTGGTCAAAGACTTTCTTGTTCAAATCTCCTCCATCTGAACCGGAAAAGCAGTAATGAAATTAAAGAGATTATATTTTTCAAGGAGAATAAAGAATTGACTGTTACACTCATGAAAATATATGAGGTCACACACACACACACACATAGAATGGTTTAGGTTGAAAGGGACTTCAAAGATCATCCAGTTCCAAACCCCTGCCTTAGGCAGGGACACCTCCTACTAGAACAAGTCGCTCAAGGCCTCATCCAACCTGGCCTTGAAAACCTGCAGGGAGGGAGCATCCACAACCTCCCTGGGCAACCTGTGCCAGTGTCTCACCACCCTCACTGGGAAGAACTTCTTAATAACATTCAGTTCAAATCTCCCTTCTGCCAGTTTAAACCCATGTAAATGGTGCAATGTGCACTTGCAGCCCAGAAAGCCAACCAGATCCTGGGCTGCATCAGGAGGAGTGTGGCGAGCAGGTCGAGGGAGGTGATTCTCCCCCTCTACTCCACTCTGCTGAGACACCACCTGGAGTACTGTGTCCAGTTCTGGAGCCCCCATTACAAGAAGGATGTGGACGTGCTGGAGCGTATCCAGAGAAGGGCCATGGGGGTGATCAGAGGGCTGGAGCTGCTCTGTTGTGAGGAGAGACTGAGGGAGTTGGGGCTGTTCGGTCTGGAGAAGAGTAGGCTCCGAAGTGACCTTCTTGTGGCCTTCCAGTATCTGAAGGGGACCTACAAAAAAGCTGGGGAGGGGCTTTTTGAGATATCAGGTAGTGCCAGGACTAGGTGGAAAAGGAACAAAGCTGGAGGTGGGGAGATTCAGACTGGACATGAGGAGGAAGTTGTTCAGCATGAGAGTGGTGAGAGCCTGGAATGGGTTGCCCAGGGAGGTGGTTGAGGCCATGTCCCTGGAGATGTTTACGGCCAGGCGGGATGAGGCTCTGGCCAGCCTGATCTAATGTGAGGTGTCCCTGCCCATGGCAGGGGGGTTAGAAGTAGATAATCTTTGTGGTCCCTTCCAATACTGACCGATTCTATGATTCTAAATACATATACACATAAACTATATATCAAAGTGTCTAGATAGCAAAAGCACAATCCTAACAAATATTCGGACTGAATAACTGCTACTGAATGTGTAAAATTAAGTAGAATTCATTCTCTCTGCACAGCTGAGAAGAAAAAAAAAAAAAAATCCAGTTTACCTTGCTAGGTACTGAAGCAGCAGCCTGTTTTATATCCCAATAGAAAGGAAATTGATAGGAGGAGGGGGGAGCACATTGCTTTTATATCACACTAATTTTCGATAATTGCTGTAATTTTCTGGCTGCCTCGCAAATGCCAACTGAAATCTGTGCAGCACATGAAACATAATGGGAGGTAATTTAAAGTACAATCCATATCATAATCATTGCTCAAGTAGGCTGTGGGAAAAGTGACATGGACAAGTGTATATTTCATTGTAGCGTGTAATCCATCAAACGGCAGGCAAGCTGTACCGAATGAGTGACTACAACTCTTTGCAAGGAATTATTACACACCTGAGTGTTTTCAGACAGCAGCAACGCCAGTGTCTTAACAGCTGTATGCATTACAAACAACTTGCTAAGTGGCTCGGATTCCACAGAGCACAAGGGAACCCTGCATGAGCAAGTTAAAATGTGTCTTACAGCCAGCTCTCATGTGGACAGCAGCCCTCGCATGAGCGAACTTCCAAAACAGTCTGACTCTTTTGTTCTGAACAAGGCTATGTACAATACTTACTCATCATATTAGAACAGAATAGAATCCACCAGGTTGGAAGAAACCTCCAAGATCATCCAGTCCAACCTAGCACCCAGCCCTAGCCAGTCAACTAGACCATGGCACTAAGTCACTCATCCAGGCTTTTCTTGATCACCTCCAGGGACAGTGACTCCACCACCTCCCTGGGCAGCCCATTGCAATGGCAAATCACTCTCTCTGTGAAGAACTTCCTCCTAACATCCAGGATAGGATCACAGAACTTTAAAGGTTGGAAGGGACCTCCAGAGATCAAGTCCAACCCCTCTGCCAAGGCAGGATCACCCAGCGTAGTTCACACAAGAACACATCCAGGCAGGTTTTGAAAGTCTCCAGAGAAGCAGACTCCACAACTTCTCTGGGCAGCCTGTTCCAAGGCTCTGTCACCCTCACTGTAAAGAAGTTTCTCCTCATACTGAGTTGAAACCTTCTCTGTTCCAGTTTCTAGCTGTTGTTCCTTATCTTATTGCTGATGACCACCAGAAAGAGATTGGCCTCAGCCACTTGACACCCACCCCTCAGATATTTGTACATCTTGATCAGATCTCCTCTCACTCTTTACTTCTAGCAGCCCAAATATCCCCAGGGCTCTCAGTCTCTCTTCATAGGAGAGATGCTCAAGTCCCCCAGTCATCCTCATGGCTCTCCACTGGACTCTCTCCAGTAGGTACCTGTCTCTTTTGAACTGGGGAACCCAAAACTGGACACAGTATTCCAGGTGTGGTCACACCAGGCATGATGGTTTGGGTGTTACTTCCCCCCCACACACACATTGGGAAATCACCCAGACTAGACTCAGCTGGCTCTGGAAATTGAAGAATGAAGCTGTATATTTACAGCTAGCACGATATACAAGCAGATATTTACAATCTATACAGAAATATCCAAGGTAAAAGGTAATACAGAAACACAACTCCCCTCCCAGAAACCTGAGTCCCCAGGAGGGGCTCTCAACCACCTTTCCACCTTCTCCCACCCTTCTACCTTACCCTAGACTTTGCCTTCCACTCAAGGTGAGTTTGGAGGATCAGCCAAGGGGGTTAGGAAGCAGATGGATTAGTCACACAGATGGCAGGTTAGAGAGAGAAATTCATGCAGCCCCAGAGCGAGACTCTGTTATCTATGTGTATGTTCTTGTTCTTATACATCTCAGCAAACCTATGAGTGAAGTAGACATCACCATTGTTTCAATTTCGCAGCCTGTAATCTAGTTCTCACCAAAATATCCCAGCTAGGCTCAAACTAGCATACCAGGGCAGAGCAGAGGGAAAGAAGAACCTCCCTAGCCCTGCTGGCCACACTTTTCCTGATGCACCTCAGGGTGCCATTGACTCTCAGGCCGCAAGGGCACATTGCTGACCCATGCAGAACTTGTTGCCCACCAGCACTCCAAGATCTTTCTCCATGGAGCTGCTTTCCAGCAGGGCAGCCCCCAACCTGTACTGGTGGCATTTCCCCATGGCTTAAATGCCTTGCTGGCCTAAATGCATGAAAATTTGTCCTGCTTACTGTTTCCCATCAAAGCCTTCATAGAATGAACATGTCCTATAATCATAGAATGGCTTGGATTGGAAGGGACCTCAGAGATCATTTACTCCAGTGTCCGACCATGGGCTCCTCAGGAGTGCCTCTCAACTAGGCTCGGCTGCTAAAGGTGTCAAAGGTGTCAAGTAATCCTTTATTGTTAAGTCACAATTTCTTTGGTGACAAATGGTTTATTGGTCTAGTAAAGGTAATCACCTGCACTTAACACAAAAAGCCAGGTATGAAAACTGCTATTTTTGGCAGTGACTGTTATTTTTGATGCTCATATCAAAATTAAGACCCCATTCCCATAATCACATCCAGAAATATTCATCTGTGTCACACAAGGTGTCGTTCTTCAAGCCATTCCCAAACACTGTGCTTGTCAAAGATTCTTTGTCAGGTAGTTTAAAGTTGCTGTGCAGCAGTGGTTCCTGAAGAGTGACAGGTTTTAATACTCCAAAGAGCAGAATTTGCAAAGTGGTTTTCTCTAACAGGGGTAGTTTTTATCAGCTGTCATTTTTGGCAGCCTATGTTTGCTCCAGACATAGTAATTGCCTGAAAGAGAGTATAAGAAAGAGACTGATAGGAGAGTCTCAAGACAGAAACAATTAACTCTAGAGCAAGGCATGAGTGCCCCCAGTGAGAAAAAAAAATGCTGATTGTCTTTGAATTGCTGGAAACTATGATTTTATTTTGTTAGGGAATCAATGGTGCTATTAATTGTTGGACTGTTAGTTGAATAATTATCACTGTGTAGTAGTTGTTGCAGTTTCTTCCCACACAAAATAGAATCATAGAATCAACCAGGTTGGAAGAGACCTCCAAGATCATCCAGCTTTAGATCAGTCTGCCTTGAGGTCCACTTGATGCTACCACTGTGTTTATCTTTTTTTCAGTTGGGCATGGAAAGTTTGAGTTTGGTTGTGTATCTGCTGAAGTTTCTTCAAACTTCATAATTTAATTGGTTTCCCAAACAGATGAAACTCATGGCAAGCATAACCCTAAGTCTCCAAACTGCACAAGAGGTTGAAAAAGAAAAAAAAAATATTATCTTGAGTCTTTGTCTTTTTAATCTTTTAGAAGTTAGAATCATAGAGTGGTCTAGGTTGGAGAGGACCTCAAGGACCATCCAGCTCCAGCCCCCCGCCATAGGCAGGGACACTTCCTACTAGAACAGGTTGCCCAAGGCCTCATCCAACCTGGCTTTAAACACCTCCAGGGAGGGAGCAGCCACAACTTCCCTGGGCAACCTGTGCCAGTGTCTCACCACCCTCACTGGGAAGAACTTCCTCCTAACATCCAGTCTAAATCTCCCCTCGTCCAGCTTAAACCCATTCCCCCTCATCCTGACATTACAAGACCGTGTAAATAGTCCCTCTCCAGCCTTCCTGTAGGCTCCCTTCAGACACTGGAAAGCCACTATAAGGTCTCCTCGAAGCCTTCTCTTCNTTGACTGTAAACCCAAGTAGGTGTGGGTGTTATGTAAGCCTATGGAGTTGATGTCTGAAGTCACAAAAGCTCTACCTTATTCTATTAAACTTCATTTATGTGCTTTGAATGAGAATTTTACAACCAGATGGCAATCCTTCACTTCTTTGCTGCGTGAAGTATGTGACATCTATTGCTCAGGGTCAAGAGATAATCTGCTAGCTGGTATGTGCCACTCTGATCTTTCAGCAGCAGCAAAAACTAGCTTCAGAGATACCCTCAGAAAGAAGAATTTCCAATGCAATCCACCTCACCAGAGCAGAGCAGAGAATGGGGCTTAGTTGTTAAGAACTGAGCCTTTCCACGTGCACACAGACATTGGTTGAACACAGGGAATTGTGTACAATGCTGTCTCACAATGAAACTATTAATTTTGCAGTTTCAATTCTCTCCCTGTCTGAATGTGGAGCACTGTCTAAACATAAAAATGAAGTGTTCTGTGCTCCCATAGTGTGTAGGCTTTGGAAATGGCAAAACTTGTCTCTAACACAGCAGGAGAGCTAGAAATATAAGAAATAGAAATACTAATGAGCATTGCACTAACAGAACATCCTGGACCAAAATGTCTTTACTGCTGCACCCATGTGGGATTAAATATGGAATCAACTTTCTGTCTGCAGAGCATTCTGACTGCTTTGACACCTCAGATACTGCTTAGTCATACAGGTAGACTGTGCTGGCTTGAGGCTAGTTGGAATATTCTAATGAGAGAAAGTCACAAAATCCAGGTTGGAAGAGATCCTCAGGATCACCAAGTCCAACCTGTAACCCTACTCTATAGGATTCACCTTAAGAATTAAATCACTGTCTGTAAAAAGAAAATAATGATGAAGTCTGTATCATTCATTGATTTGCTGAGAGGGATAAAAAGCCAAAACATAAACAACTTGTCCCTCTTTTGCCTTCTTTGCTCATAATTGCTGAATCTATTTGCCTCCTCTTCTTACACTAACAGATAACAAGCTTTGCTGTTTGTCTGGGAAAGAGAGGGACTCAGAGAGAAAGGGTGGCCTTGAGCGCCTTCTGGGCAGTTTCCTTTGTCCAGGAGGGAGTTTGGGTTTCTGTGTTATTTCTCCCTTGTATCTAATTGTAAATACCTGTACATATGTTATGTATATAGGTTTGTAAATTTTGCTTTGCTGTAAATAGAGTTTTAACTTACTCTCAAGCCATCTGAGCTGGTCTGGTAAATTTCAATAGTGGTGGTGGTAAGTTCCTAACCCACCACACAGACAAACTGAAGGGGAGAGATATGAAATCGTAAGGACTTAAATGCAGATGCTGTTTATGGAAGCATAGAATGGTTTAGGTTGGAAGGGACCTCAAAAATCATCCAGTTCCAACTCCTCACCATAGGCAGGGACACCTCCCACTAGAACAGGTCACTCAAGGCCTCATCCAACCTGGCCTTGAACCCCTCCAGGGAGGGAGCAGCCACAACCTCCCTGGGCAATCTGTGCCAGTGTCTCACCACCCTCATGACTATACTGTGAATGAGTGCAAAGTATAATTCTTGGTATGAGAAAAGGACTGTTAAAATCAGTCACTGGTTTTGTGGTGGTGATGCTCTTTGCCAGTTGAATTTTGTGGTGTGTTTCAGCCTCTTCCTCCTCCCTCTTCCTGAAATAATACAACTTTTTTTTCTTTTAAAATGAAATCTCTGTCTCCTCTTTCTTCCTGCCTTTGAGGCCATCAGTTCTGTTTCTGCAACCTCCAAGCTTTTATTCCTCTCTGCTCACTCATCTCTTCCCACCTTCCCCCCCCTCCCCCCCCTCCCTTGTTTTGATGGATAATTTCCTAGGCTGTCATTTATCAGAAAGTACAAACAGCAAATTAAAAATGTGGGGGGGGAAGAGTGAGAATCCATTTTGCTGTTGGTGTAGGCTGCAAATGGGAGAGAAATTGGTGAAAGTGTAATGAATTGGTTTAGGGAAAGTGGCCACATGGGTCTGAGTGAAAGAGGCAAGAGAAAGTATTTGAAATGCAGTTGCGTTGTGTGCAGCCTGGGCTCCTTCACACAGCTCACTGCATGATTTCTGAGTTATTTGAGGTCACTTAGTAAACTTACATGTAGATGGGTAGGGATCCAAGATATCTGCACGAGGCTGACAAACATAACAGTGAAGGCAGGACATAACCCTAGGAAGCACAGCTGTCCTGCAGCAGTACTGGGAAGCTTCTGCTCTAACATTGGATGCCTGTGTTCAAACAACTGAACTACTCTTGGTGCTGTCATCCCAAATGCACACCAAAGGTACCATTCCTTCTCTGTCACAAGGAATGTTATGAGGTCATTTCACCTATTGCGAGGTATTGAAATGAATTTACCCATAACTATTCTGGTCCTGCAGTGAAGCTGTCTGTAGAACACCATCTCAGTTCTCTGCAGTCCATTGTCACAGAATCACAGAAACATCCAGGTTGGAAAAGACTCTCAGGATCACCAAGTCCAAATGATAACCCTACTCTACAAGGTTCACCCTAAATCATATCCGCAAGCACCACATCCAGATGATCCTTAAACACATCCAGAGTCAGTGACTCCATCACCTCCCTGGGCAGCCCATTCCAATGACAGACCACTTTTCCTCTGAAAAAAAAATCCTAATATCCAGTCTAAACCTACCCACTGGCAGCTTAAGGCCATTCCCTCTTGTTCTATCACCAGTGACCTGTGAGAAGAGACCAGCACCAACCTCTCCACAATGTCCTTTCAGGTACCTGTAGACAGCAGTGAGGTCTCCCCTCAGCCTCCTCTTTTTTGAGCTAACCATCCCCAGCTCCTTCAGTCACTCCTCATCAGATTTACTCTCCAGACCCCTCCCCAACTTTGTTGCCCTCCTCTGCACTCTCTCCAGCACTTCTACATCCCTCTTGTAATGAAGTGCCCAAAACTGAACACAACACTCGAAGCGTGTCCTCACCAGAGCAGAGTCCAAGGGGACAATCACTTCCCTACTCCTGCTGGACACAACATTTCTAATCCCAGCCAGGCTGCCATTGGCTTTCTTTGCCACCTGGGCACACTGCTGGCTCATATTGAGCTGCTTATTATGACAAAATCTCTCTGTGCTTTTAGCTTCTCATGGGCATTTTGTCATCAGTGCCATGCAAGGCTGTTGATGTCTAGAGGAGGCATCTTCTAGATCATGTTTTCTGGTGTCTTTTATGTTCCATGTGGATCATCACATCAGCAAATCTCTGCTTTTTTTTTTTTCAGCTCAACTTCTGCAAGCAGATTTTGGTCTGACCTCATAGAGCAACTCATATTCAAGGCGTAACTGAAACCCAGATGGGTGGCACCAGGCTGGGTTGCTGGGCTCCTACCCATGGCCCTTTCACAATACAAATCTACTTCTCTGTGCTAGTATTTCTTCTAAAGACACCTTTTGTTTGACTTGTTTAATGGGCTGGTGAATGCTTGGTGGCAGGAACTGCTTTATGCTATGGGAAGTTTAGGCTTGAGGTGAGGAGAAAGTTCTTCACTGAGAGAGTCATTGGACACTGGAATGGGCTGCCCAGGGAGGTGGATTCGCCGTCCCTGGGGCTGTTCAAGGCAAGGTTGGATGTGGCACTTGGTGCCATGGTCTAGCCTTGAGCTCTGTGGTAACAGGTTGGACTTGATGATCTGTGAGGTCTCTTCCAACCTTGGTGATACTGTGAGACTGTGAAATGAGACCCTAGTCCCAGTTGTTGGGATATCTCCTTACTGCTGTGTAACATCAATGCCATGGTCATCCTCAGAGATAGCCACAGAGTTTTGGTAAGAGGTCAGTGACTGCCACCTACTCTGCTGAATTTTACTCCTATGAAAATCAAAATCCCAGAAGAAAATCCAGGATACATCTGCCACCTGGTATGGAGCTCCCTGTATGTTAAAGTATCATCCTGATTTACTCTCCTTCAGTTATCCTCAAGTGTCTAAAAGATATCAAAATTCTTGATGCACAGCCCCAGAAGTATTAGCTCCTTATTGACATTAACATATAAATTAACACTTCAGGTTAAAGACTCAAATGAAGTGTCAGTGCCCCTTGAAATGGAACTTAGAGCTCTCCAATAGGTAATAAAATAACTCTCATAAGAGATTTTTAAGTCAGGCTTCTAAATGGTCATATTGGAGGACTGCAAGTGAGTATGGATTTCCCAGGTGGTCTTGCCTCTGAGCTAACATCTGTCTTTTAAAGTCTGCTTTGAAATAATTTGGCTGCCCATTAGCACACACGGCCCTGGCTTGACAGCACGGGTGGTGCACAGTCCTTCGGCTCCCTGCTCACACATGCTCCCATCTTTGGGAAGTAGTGGAAAATGAATTTTGAGTAGAGTGAAGATGTAATAGCAATGTGGTGACCAGGCATTCTGTATGCTTACAGCAGACTTCCACAGCTTTAAAATTTCAGAGCTGAATCAAACAGAATCCAAAAGTTTCTAAGAGAGTGGGTTTAGACTGATTTGTCTGTCATTTCGTGGACAAAAAGAAGAGTAGCCCGAAGTGAAGACAGTCCTCACCAATGTGCTGCATCCTGTTTATGTCACACACAAGAGCATCCTTCTGCCAGTGCCCTAGGTACTAGGCTGAAGTATGATGGTTGTTCTGCTGCCATTATATATATCTATATAATCATAGATTCACAGAATGTTTTGGGTCAGAAGGGACCTCCAAAAGTCCTCTAGTCCAACCCCGTTGCAGTCTGTCTCCTGAGATGAAACAGTGCAAGGCAATTCCCAAGCTAGTGAGGTGGAGAAATTAATTCAGCCTTATTCAACCATCAAGAACATCTGCCTGCCCAAAAGGACCCTAATGTGCTGGGTCTTGCCTCTTCCAAGTGAAGAGGAAGAAGGTCACATGAGTCACTGCCACGGTCCTCAGTGCAGTGCCCAGGGAGAGGTTTCTAACCATTTCTTTGGTTGCTCCAGTGACTGCAGCACCATTTCTTGAGACAAAACACAAATAGTTTATTCATTGTGGTGAGAGACAAAAGACCTGTTACTGTTAAATATACCCATTTACAGAATCACAGAAACATTTTGGTTGGGAGAGATCTTTCAGATCATAGAGTCCAACCAGTCTCTACCTCTACCAAAGCTGGTGCTAAACTATGACCCTTAGCACCACATCTCTGCCCATCTGAAAAACCTCCAGGGAGGGGGGTTCAACCACCTCCCTGGGCAGCCTGTGCCAGCCTTTGACAACCCTTCCAGTGAAGTTTCTTCTAATGCAACTTGAGACTATTTCCTATCATCCTGTCACTTGTTATTTGGGAGAAGTGACCAACATCTACTTTTCTCCAACCTCCTGTCAGACAGCTGTAGAGAGCAACGAGGTCTCTCCTCCACCTCTTTTTCTCCAGACTAAACCACCCCAATTCCTTCAGCTGCTCCTCACTAGACCTCTTCTCACAGGTACAAAGGAACTGGTTACAGTACCACCCCAAGAGCAGTTTACACCTGCAGTTGTGCACCTACACTTAACGCAAAGACTGTGGCTGGCATCAAATCAGAGTGAGTGGTGACTCTAAAACAGCTTTCCCCCATTGTCTGGCAACAGATGAACATGCCCAAACCAATCATGAAGTTTTGATCTTACTCAGCAAAGTGGTCTGAGGAACTCTTAATGCAGCAGCCAGCAATTCATTCTACTTACAAAGAAGTGAACATGCAGAAAAGTAATTAATGATAAGGTTTAATTATAAGCTTCTTTAAAGACCCAGAGGTAAAGGGTCTTGCTCTTCCTGTATATTGGAGCAGTAACTGTAAAACCCACTGGTGTATATAGTCTTGGTGAAAGGTGCCAGGCTGACAGGATGTAGTCTCTGTGACCTTATAAAAGAATAAGCACAGACTGAGGAATTATTTGAGCAGTATGCCTCAGCCCTGACCCAAATGGTCATCTTCAGGGTGAGAAAACAGGGCATTGCCTGCCCTTTGTTTCACCTCTGGAAAAGTTCATTACTGACTTTTCCCAGTTTATAGATGGCTTTTCTAATTATATATATTTTTTTTAAGTTATGCATATATGAGGACATCTTTTCTGGGTGCATAAACCAGGCAGGGTGTAGAAGAGCAGAATGTCATTCCACATGATGAAGCAGAGGCACATAACCGTTTTGCAGAAGGCATTAGAATTTCAGTCATGTCCAGTGACTGAAGAAGGGAAAAAAGAAAAGAGGGAAGAATTTTAAAGAGATCCAGAAATGAGCATGATGAAAGACACAAGGGTCTTCCATCTTGGAAGTAATTTAAAACATTAATATTAATTACCTTTGGAAAGGAGAAGAAATATAAACTTAAAGATTCTATGGAAAAATGTGAGTCATGAACTCTCATTTTGCTTAATAGGAAGCTATTCAATTTAAGCAATTAATTTAGAGGAGATAGTGGGAATATTTCTTTCTATAGCATATCACACTACGCTCTAATGTATGTAAACTGGGGCTCCTGTCAGAGCTAAATGAATTGTCACTGATTTGATTAAAAAGGAACGTTGGTTTTACATTAGCTGAAGTAAAACAATAGAACTCAAGCCACCAATCACCACATTTCACGCAAAATAGCCAACCAAGGGCCCAAACTCCCTCCCCAAAAAAACCCAAAGTGAAAAAATAAATCCCTAACCTCCTCCTTACCAAGTTCTTCTGGGTTTTTTTTTATAGCTTGGGATAGCATCAAGGAGATGATACCACACATACCTTCATACTGCAGGTGGAGGAATGAAGGTGGAGCATTCATAGTGCTATCTTAGAGTGAAACCTGTGTCCTACAGAACCAGCTCTGGCCAGCCTAACACGAATCTGACATTCTGTGAATGAGAGTTTTACCTTTCCATAAGGGAGAATTAGTAGTAGGATGCAGCTGGGGGCTGGGTGGAGACTGCGAGATAATCATCTCCTTATTGGCAGCTGCCAGCTAGGGTCAAGGAAAAAGTAAGAGAAGGTGGCTGAGTGATGCTGACAAAGGCTGTTTTGGGGAGCCAATTGAGTTAGAGAAAATATTGGGACATCACTTGCAGTGATCCAGTTCAATAATATGTGGCCAAGGTTTTCTTCCACTGGGATTTAAAATGAAAGGTATCACAGTATCACCAAGATTGGAAGGGACCTCACAGATCATTAAGTCCAACCCTTTACCACAGAGCTCAAGGCTAGACCATGGCACCAAGTGCCACATCCAATCCTGCCTTGAACAGCTCCAGGGACGGCGACTCCACCACCTCCCTGGGCAGCCCATTCCAGTAGCCAATGACTCTCTCAGTGAAGAACTTTCTCCTCACCTCGAGCCTAAACTTCCCCTGGCGCATCTTGAGGCTGTGTCCTCTTGTTCTGGTGCTGGCCGCCTGAGAATGTAGAATATAACTTGCCAGAATGTCTTTAGGGAACATCTTTGTCACTGCATGCAGTCATGCAAAACACGGAGTGTGGAAGCCTCTGGATAATGGAACAGAATGTGTCTATGGCTAACCAACTGAGATTTACTAGAAGGAGCAGGATGAGCATTTCCCATTGAGAAACTAGAATTGTTTTTAGGTAGATTTGCAAGGCAAGCATTGGATGCCACTGTGCCTAGGGGTTAGAAATAGGCACAAAATGACAAAACCTCTAGCAAACAACAGGCAGATCCCTCCACTCCTGCATACAGCTGACCTAATAGTTCTGTTCTGCTTTTCATTGCCACAGTTTATTCTCTGCAATGGCTTTGTACTGGCAATGATTGCACTGAGCTTTACTTTCATCATCTCTCCTCTTAGACAGTAGGCTTTGGCCATCTACCACAATGACCTGAGTTTGAGCTGCAAAAAACTACTGTGGTTTCTTTCTTTTTTTTTTTTGTTGTTAGGGTTACTGGTTTTTAGGGGGGCAGTGGTGTCTAGCCCAACTTCATGGCATTTTAAAATCACCTATTTGCTTATCAGTCTGAATCCTCTCATCTTTTTCTTTCTTTCACTCCTTCATTTCAACATCTTTTATGACCACATTGCTGTTCAAGCAGGAGGTGTCCCTGCCTATGGTGGGGGATTGGAACTAGATTATCTTTGAGGTCCCTCCCAACCTAAATCATTCCATGGTTCTATGATTACCATTTATATTTCAAAATGGTTTAAATCTACCACATGAGAGTAAAATACTGGACAAGTCACCCCCCAACTTTATCTCTATGAAGAAATCCACAGAAACTAATACTACACAGTTACTTAGATGTTAATGCTCCCTCCTCATTGATTTCTTTGATGTTATTTATAGTCTTGCTATGAATCAGGGTTTTAAATAAAAATATGCCTGTGGTTTATTTTCACTTTAGTGGTTTCTGTCTGCAGGATCATGACTTCAGAACTTAGCATAATTACATAGGAATAATTAATCTCCAGCTGAGATTTGTTAAGCACAAGTGAAAAGCAAGAAGTGCCTGATTGCTTGCCTCTTTCCCTTTTCTCACCTTAGGAGTTTCTGGAGTCTAAGGTGGCTTCTGGAAGCATGGTTTGAGATGGAAGGGACCTTAATCACTTTGTTCCAACCCTCCTGCCATGGGACGTCTTTTATGAGATCTGTTTGCTCAAAGCCCCATCCAACCTGGCCTTGAACACTGAACACTTATGCACAGCCTTGGGGTTCTCATAAATTTGGTTTACCTACTACATTTTCACAGAGTGAGAAGCCATGAAGGACAGAGAGAGGTTGAACTGTAAACCTTTCTGTCTGGCTGCTACTCTTTGCTAGAGCCAAGCTGAGGTGATATAGGTAGATCTCATCCATCCAGGGATCTTTCCCCATGTTGGGCAGACCCTTAAAAAGTCAGGAAAAGAAGGCTTAGGGGACACCTTGTCACAATGTGCCAGTGCTTAAAAGGTGGCTGAAAAGAAGATGGAGACTTCCCTTTCACAAGAAGTCATGTGAAAAGATGAAAGCTAATGGGTGCAAGCTACACCTGGGGAGATTCTGATTAGGTTTAAGCTAAAACGGTTTGGGAGGGGGGAGGAATCCATCTAGGAGTTTTGGGAATGGAAAGCAAGGTTTTGTGCTGATGTTTTCAACATTGATTTTCCTTGTGAAGAAAAAAAGAATGTGGCTTTTGAAATCTGAACTTAATCTGGGCTGAAAAATAATAACTCTCCTCTGTAATAACAGATGTAGGAAGTTTGGGTTTTATTTCAGAAGGAAAATGAGAAAGTTCCCTCAAAGTAGGTGGGATGGTGCTTTGCAGGAGACTGAAGCGGAATGCCATCAGCCTGGAGAAATGAAGATAATCCCTAAAATCCGTGCTGAAAGCAAATGTGTTTTCTTTGTCTTGTCAAGTTAGTTTTAATCCAGATCACTCTCCTGATCCAATTGAGTGGCCACCACAAAGGTTTATGCTAATACATGTTAATTCATCTCAGAAATTAGAGCCTGGAAGAGAGGCTACTTCATTCAGAAGCAGGTGTTTTCCTGCTATTTTAAAAGTGATGTTTTTATTAGGTATTATGATTTCCATGCTGTGCAGAGTAAACCATCAGTTGACACTCTTACAACAGAGTTGCCTGAAATTGCCAAATTGTCTGCATAAATGTTTTGTTAGCAGGAATACAGATTACTAGAGATGAACAAACCGTCCAAGAGATCAACACCTTTAAGTAGGATGATCTGTTTGTTAACTGATAGCCTGAAAATTCATGTTTCTAGCTGACTGTAATGATATGTTAACCAATAGATCATTGGAGAACAACTCTACTGTGATTATTTGGTTGTTTACAGCTGCGTGTGATGGTTTGGGTCTCCCCCGCCCCCCACACTTTTAGAAATCACCCAGACTAGACTCAGTCAGCTCTGGAAATTTGAATGAAGCTTATATTTACAGCTGGCACAATTTACAAGCAGATATTTACAGTATATACAGTTATAGACAGAAATATACAAGAAAAAAAAGGTAATACAAACACAATTCCCCTTCCAGAAACCTGAGTCCCCAGGAGGGGCTCTCAACCACCCCTCACCTTCCCCCTACCCCTCTCAACCTTACCCCAGTCCTAAGGAAGAATGGAGGTTCGGCCAAGAGGGTTAAAAAGCAAGGTGAAGCAGCCAAGCAAAAGGAGGGTGAGGTTAGAAAGCAAGATGGAGTCCAGCCAGCAGCCTCAGCTTCTCCCCAGCAGGCAAAGCTCCCCAGCGAAGAGAAGAAGCAAGTGCCCTAATCTTTGTTTTGCCTTTCTTCTTTACACATCCCAGCAAGACTGTGAGGGAAGTAGACCTCACCATTGTTTTCATTTTACAGCCTATCATCTAGTTCTTCTCACCAAAACATGCTAGCTAGGCTCAAACTAGCACACTGCGGTAATACTGGAATTATCCCAGAATCACAGAAGGTCAGGGGCTGGAAGGGACCTCAAAAGCTCATCCAGTCCAACACTCCTGCCAGAGCAGGCTCACCTACACCAGATTGCACAGGAATGCATCCAGGCTGGTCTTGGATATCTCCAGAGAGAGAGACTCCACAACCCCCCTGGGCAGCCTGTTCCAGTGTAGCTGAGATTATTGGATAGGATACTGTATTTTTCCTGTGCTCTTGTGATAGTAATTAAATTTATTATCACAAGTGACTGCAAAGAAAAAGAAATCCTTGGGAGTATAGTCTCTGAGGAAAAGTAGCAGAAGAGAGGATTATCAGATGCTTCTGTGATTAAGTTGTTTTATGGTAGATAGAAAGAGAGATCTATTGATTTCAGGGAAATCCACAGCCTCTAGTGGAGGTCCTGCTCTATAGAAAATGCTCACACCACCGGTAAAGGGATCTGGGGTTGTTCAGCCCGGAGAAGAGGAGGCTCAGGGGAGACCTCTTTGCTCTCTGCAACTACCTGAAAGGAGGTTGTAGCCAGGTGGGAATTGGTCTCTTCTCCCAGGGACCCAGTGACAGACCAAGAGGACACAGCCTCAAGCTGTGCCTGGGCAGGTTCAGGCTGGACCTTAGGAAGAAGTTCTTCACAGCAAGAGTGATTGGCATTGGGATGGACTGCCCAGGGAGGTGGTGGAATCAGCATCCCTGGAGGTGTTTAAAAGAAGACTGGATGAAGCACTTAGTGCCATGGTTTAGTTAATTAGAAGGTGTAAGGTGATAGGTTGGACTGGATGATCTCAAAGGTCCTTTCCAACCTGGTTAATTCACAGATTCTGCAAAGCCTGTTACCTTGTGATGTCTGCTTTATTTCAGTCGCTGCAGCAGAAAGTTGTTAAGTGACATGATAGAAAGCACAAAAAGCAGAGAAGAGGACACTTCAATTATTAACTTTCCTGGGTAAAATATCTTCAAGACTGGGCTTGGTAGAATTCTCAGGGAAATCTTGGGATTTGAAAATATCATCAGAGCACCTGATCTGAGTTACGCTTTACCTCCCTCCATACGCTTTACCTCCCTCCGCTTTCCCAGCAAATAAACCTCTGCAGCTGTTTTTTTTTTTTAATGCCATTTGTTCAAATTAGCATTGGAATTTTTGAGCAGCTTTTTTATCAGAGATTCTGAGAATCATGTCCTCTCTTAGTTCTTGGCAATCAAACACTTCCTAAAGCATCTTTGACTTTGCAAGTGATCATTCCACTCATTGGCAAAAAGTAAATGGGCGTGCGTTTGCCATCCAAGCTGAGATATTTCTCCTCAGTGGTTTGTCTTGCTTAGTAAAACACCTTCATGGAAATATGAATGCTCTTGTACAACTCAAAGACAGAAACATGCAGTGAGGGGAGGATCTGATGTTTGCATGAAGTTGTGGAATCATGGAATGGTCTACGCTGGAAGAGACCTCAAAGATCATCTAGTTCCAACCCCACCCCATAGGCAGGGGCACCTCCCACTAGAACAGGTCACTCAAGGCCTCATCCAACCTGGCCTTGAACACCTCCAGGGAGGGAGCAGCCACAACATCCCTGAGCAACCTGTGCCAGTGTCTCACCACCCTCACTGGAAACAACTTCTTCCTAACATTTAGTTTTAATCTCCCCTCTTCCAGTTTAAACCCATTACCTCTCATCCTGTCATTACAAGACCTTGTAAATAGTCCTTCCCCAGCCCTCTTGTAAGCCCCTGTCAGATACTGGAAGGCCACTCCAAGGTCTCCTCAAAGCCTTCTCTAGGCTGCAGAGCTCCAACTCTCATAGCCTGTCCTCATAGCAGAGCTCCTGCAGCCCTTTGAGCATCTTTGTGGCCTCTTCTGGACTCGCTCCAACAGTTCCATGTCCTTCTTGTGTTGGGGGCTCCAGAACTGCACATAGGACTCCAGATGAGCTCTGATGAGAGCAGAGTAAAGGGGCAGAATCACCTCCCTTGCCCTGCTGGCCACACTGCTCTTGCTGCAGCCCAGGATAGGGTTCTGTCAAGGTTTTGTTCAGAACCTCACCAGAATATGTTTTTTTGGGGAGGGTAATTGATGCTGTGACTGTCTAATTAAGACGTCTGCTCTTCTCTCCATTCAGCATTGCCCTTGATATGACAGACCTCATTAGATACTGTTTTGCTGGCATTAATGAGACCACTCTGCTGAATTCTGAAGCTGTTCCCTTTGTCACATCTTCTCTAGTAATACTAACAGCAGTTAAAAATAACTATTTGTGTTTTATCTTCTTCCTCTGCATTGCCTCCTGGCTGCATTTTCATTTGTGTCTGTGGCAGGCTGTATAGGTCTCCTATAGCGCTGAATTCACCGACTGAATGTTCTGCTCTTTCCAATCAAAACTTCAGCTGCTGAGTGCCTGATGGAGATTTTCCTTCCATTATTTATGAAAACAATCATGCTGGTGTTTTCCACTCCCTTCACTCTTTTAACAGAGTAATTTTGCTCTCAGACAAGCTCGGAGTAAGCTTTAGTAAATTGAGATTTAAAGCCGAGACGAGTCTCATTTGTTTTGTTGGGGCCGAGGTTGCCAGAGAATGGTTGTCCAGACTATCAACACAAATGTTTCTAGACCGCAGACTGGACATGGGATGTGTCAGAAATGCTTGTGCTACTGTCTTAACATGGGATCAGGATCAGCTGTCATCTCCTGTTATGGGTCGGGAGCCACATGAAATTTCACAGCCAGGAGCATCTCCTGAGCAGTCAGAGTTCAGCTGAGGTTGTTAGATACAAGCATTTCTCACCATTACCTCCACAAACACTTCCCTAAATGTCAGGGTGCCACTGAGTGACAGATAAACAAACTGACAGCAAGAATCTCTTTGCATCTCAACTCTTAGAGCTGGCAGAAACCCCAGCAGTGACTAGAAAGGATGCAGGAAATACATGCAAATGAGTGGCTCTGAGAAAATCACTGTGATCATGTGTTTCTCCAAGCAGAACTGGAATGATGAAAGAAATGTTGCAAGCCTAGCTATATCATTTGCCTCTCTGAAATCCTTTTTGAGAGAGAGGACATGGAGCAGCTGTGGACAGAGGTGGCAGGACTGGTGCAGTCTATCAGCTTTTTTCGTGGTAGGGCTGCTTTAATGGAAGCCAGAGGATGTGTTGTTCTGAATTGCACAATATCCTCCAAGTCATAGAATCATAGAATCATAGAATGGTTTAGGTTGGAAGGGACCTCAAGGATCATCCAGCTCCAACCCCCTGCCACAGGCAGGGACACCTCCCACTAGAGCAGCTCGCCCAAGGCCTCATCCAGCCTGACCTTAAACACCTCCAGGGAGGAAGCATCCACCACCTCCCTGGGCAACCCATTCCAGTGCCCTACCACCCTCACTGTAAAGAACTTCCTCCTAACATCCAGTCTAAATTTCCCCCCTTCCAGCTTATACCCATTCCCCCTCGTCCTAACATTACTAGACCGTGTAAATAGTCCCTCCCCAGCTTTCCTGTAGGCTCCCTTCAAATACTGGAAGGCCACTATAAGGTCTCCTCGAAGCCTTCTCCTCTCCAGGCTGAAGAGTCCCAACTCTCTCAGCCTGTCCTCATAGCAGAGGTGCTCCAGCCCTCTGATCATCTTCGTGGCTCTCCT